>JABMCL010002254.1:1485000-1505000 GCA_018857735.1 Alviniconcha marisindica
GTGTTTGCGTGCTGCACGCACTCACCTGGGCGACAACTGCTGCAGCACCTCCTGCAACACCTGTATCTGCTGCTCCACGTGTGACGACGACGCCTCGTCCGACAGCTGACTCCCCTCCTCCTCCGCTAGAAGCGTCAGCATCTCCATGGAAACCGGCACCTCCCGCCCGCTCACCGACACAGCCACGTCCCCGTCAGCCACGTCCCCGTCAGCCACGTCAGCAGTGACACAGGCCGCCTGCACAGCGGTTCTTGGTTGTGGTGCCGCGGTCACACGCCTCGCCCCGACGTCGGCAGTGAGGCTGGACACAGCGTCGGACTCCGGTCGTGTCTGAGACACCGCACTGCCGTCTTCTCCGCTACGTTCCCTGCTCAGCGACGTCTCCCTCCCGCCCTCTGACCCCACCGCAGCCTGTGCGCTGGCCCCTGAGTGTGGGCAGCCGGCGGACTCCCGGTCCCTGGATGCGGGTCCCGTTGAGCTCACGGAGCAAGTGTCCGCCGCGTGCGAGTCCGGCAGAGACCGCGGGGGTATGCGGCCGGGTGTCTGTGAGGGTGCGGGTGGGAATGTCCGCGGGTCTGAGCCTCTCGCTCGGCTGCCCGCACACCGTCCCTCGGTGCTCCCGTCCGCTTCAGCGGGCTGCAGAGGTAATCCCGCCCCGCCGGCTGCTGCGGCTGTCGCTGGTGCCCCCGCAGGCATGGCGGCCCTGTCTTCCACGCCGTCAGCCGCATCAGAGCGGGGTCCCGGACGCTCCGATCCCCGCCCGCTGCCCGATGACGCGCTCGCCTTTCCCGCCGGGCCCAGCGGCACAGGCCCGGCGTTGTCCACAGCGAGGTCCCCGTGCAGCGACATCCAACCGCTGTCCTCCTCACCGGGCACCACCGGGGCCGCCGGACGCACGTGCCTGAGTGGCGAGGTGCGCCGGGTCCCCGCGCCCTGTCAGGCGGTGGGGAAGGGCGGCGCTGACGTCCGACTCCCCGTCATCCAGAGAGTCCGCGGAGTAGCTTCCGCTTCCTTCCGAGTCCTTGTGCCGCACGTCGGCCTGTTCGTCAATGACGTCACTTTCGCTGACCTCGCTAGCCAGGCCGGACCCCGCTGCCACGGTCCGGACGCTGTCAGCGCCCCTCCCTAGCTGACCATCACCCGTGTCCGGCACGGTGCTCACGTCGCTCTGCTTCTCCTCTCTCTTTCTCTCGGCCACCTCCTCCGCCGGGCTTCCGGGTCCACGCCACTCATCGAGCTCGCGCTTGTCGCCCGCTCTGGGCGTTGCCGCCTCCGCCAGACCCGCCTCCGCCAGACGCTCGTCGCCATCAGAATCCGCCCAACCGGCGCCAGGCGAGTCGTCGTCACGCCGGTGAAAGTCCACGGGCTGGGCGGGACGCGGCGTCACCTCCGGGTCGTCGTTGCCGGGGGCGTCTGACGGGTCGGACGACTGCTGCGGGTGGAAACTCTCCTGCGAAGAGCCGGACTCGGTGCTCGTGGAGGAGGCTTCGATCAGGTGGATCTGCGGGATGTCGCAGGCGGCCACGGCTGTCCCAGAGTCGGTGCGGTGCCGGGAGGGGGAGGAGTCGGGGGAGAGGCGGCCCGCCCTGTGCAGCGCGGCGTCCCGCCCCATGCCGCCCTCCATCTCCGCCGTGTACTGCTCCAGCGCCTGCGCCAGCTTCTCCCCGACCGGCTCCGAGTGCCGCCGACCCTCCTCCTCCTCCAGCAGGCCTCTCGCCCGGCCTCGCCGCGGCCTCCGGGGCACCGCCGCCACCAGGGCCGCCATGCCGGGGTTATAGGTCAAGGGTGCAGGGTCAAGGTCGGCCTCGCTTTCAGCCGCGGCTTCGGGGACGCTGGGTAAGCTTGAGGCGCTGGAGATCTGGCGGAGCAGCGAGCGAGTCCGGGGGCGGTGCTGACGGTGGGGGGCGGTCAGCAGGCTGCCCTCAGAACCCCCCAGCTCCCGGCCTCGGGGACACGGACCCGAGGCTCCCAAGGACCTCAGTTCATCGTCACTGCCGAAGCCACCGGGCAGGCGTCTGTGGGATGAATCTCCGGCCTCTCTCCGGTCCTTGGGGGTCACGTCCTTGGAGCCGGCCTTGAGGGGCCCAGCGCCGTCCCGGGAAGGTGGCGTTTTCGTCGCCGCGCCTCTACGGGACGTGGGCGATGCCTTGGGTGCAGGACCGGCCCTCTTTCCGCCTCTGTCCGAGCGCCTCTCGTCCTCCCTGCCCCGGGCACCCCTGCCGTCCTTCTCGCCCGTGGCCCCCGACCTTGGCTTGGTCCGCCCCGCGCTGGTTCTGTCGACGTCTGTCGCTGCCGCGCCCTTGTCCGGCCCCGCCCCCCTCCGTGCCGCTGCCGGAGACCCGGCGCTGGGCGAGGGTTTGTTCCGGCTGTCCGTGTCCGGTCCCGGCCGCCCCTGTCTCCACGGCCTGTCCCAGCTGTCCCGGTTCTTGTCCGGCGACTCGTAGCTGGGGCTGCGCTGGTCCACGCTGTCCCGGCTCCTGTGCAGCTGGACCGGCTTCGTCCGCCACGGCCGCTCCCACTCCTCCCGGCTCCTGCGCTTGAGGGCCTCGGGGGCCTCTCCCCCGGCCCTCCGGGCCGCGGCGGGGGTCAGCGGGGACCGAGACTGGGACGAGGGCTGGGCCGACGAGGGCTGTGGCGACGGCGACTTGCGAGCAGGAGGCTTGTCCTGCCGGTGGCTGCGTGTGGTCCGCGACTGGTACAGGCGGGCCGTCACTTCCGCCGCCCGTGCCGTCAGCCTCTTCTCCTCCGCCGTCTCAGGCTTACCCTGACCTTGACCCTGACCCTGCAACGACCCGGGTTTCCCCCGTCCTGACCTCACCCTGCTACGACCTCGACCTTCCCCTCCACGAGGCGAGGACGCAGACTGGTCGGAAAAGTCCGGTAACTCCACGGAGCGGGACGCAGAATCGTCCGAGTCCATTTCCGATCCCACGGACCGGGAGAGGTCCAAACGCTCAACCTGAAGCATCTCCACTGAGCCCGACTGCACGGAGGAGTCCAGAGAGCGCGAGCGGCCCGGTCCGCCAGCCGGAAGGAAGCCGGAAGACTGGTGCAGTTCCCAGCCGTCCTCCAGCGACTCTCTGGACTCGGACACGGCCGAGTCGGACGGCGTCCTGTCCATCAACACGGCCTCCAGGCCGCAGTCGCCGATGTTGGCCTCGCTGGCCGCTCGGACGGCCCCGGCGCCGAAGGCTGCGGTGGGGGGGTTGGAGGGGGCGAGGGTGAGCTCGCTGCAGGCCCCGCGGAGAGGGCGTGGCTGGGCCTGGCCCACGGCCAGCAGGTCCTGCTTCTCCTCCAGGTACAGCTCCAGCTGCTCCTCCTGCCGCTGCAAGGCCTCCAGCTGCTCGTTCTGAAACAGCGCAAGCACCGACCCTTGGTAACGCGGACTCGCAGCGACCAGTCCGTTAGCGGTCCCTTGTACGGTCAGCTAAATTCAGCCGATCCGTCAGCGGTTGTTTGTATGGTCAGCTAAATTCAGCCAATCCCTCACTGGTCCCTTTGTGTGGTCAGCTAAATTCAGCCAATCTGTCGGCGGTCCCTTGTACGGTCAGCTAAATTCAGCCGATCCCTCACTGTTCCCTTTGTATGGTCAGCTAAATTCAGCCAATCCGTCAGTGGTCGTTTGTATGGTCAGCTAAATTCAGCCGATCCGACAGCGGTCCGTTTGTATGGTCAGCTAAATTCAGCCAATCCGAAAGCGGTCCGTTTCTACGGTTGGTTTAAATTAGCCAGTCTTCCAGCAGGTCTTTTGTATGGGCAACTGAAATCAACCTACCCCTCAGTGATCCGTTTGTAAATGAAATCCGTCAATCCGTCAGTGGTGGGTTTATAGGGTCAGCCGAAAAAGAAAAGAAAAGAAAAGTCTGTCATTGGTCCCTGTGCAGGAATAAATGAAATCAATCAACCAGTCCGTCTGGGGTCCCTCTGTGTCGTCACATGAAATCAACAAATCAATCCGTCAAACTTCTAACTTCCAGCCGCTCTATAAGACGCAGCAGCTGAATCTGTGTCGAAGACAGGTTTTTTAAAGTCCAGTCTGACACTGACTACCCCCCCCCCCCAACCCCTCCAATTCTAGAGAAGACAAGGTCCAAAGGCCAGCCCACCTGTTGGCGGATGTGGTCCAGTCTGGTGGCGTCTGCGTCACGGTACTGCTCCTCCTTCTCCTGGATCTGCTGCATGCGGCTCTCCACCTCCTCCTGCGACTGCAGCATCTCCTCCTCCATCTGCTGCTGCCGCTCCTGCAGCTCCTGCACGGCCTGCTGGTGACTGAAGCTGTGCAGCAACTCCTTCTGCGCAAGGCCCTTCACCTGTAACATAACGTCACGACTCAACTCTCTGGGCAAGGCCCTTCACCTGTAACATAACGTCACGACTCAACTCTCTGGGCAAGGCCTTTCACCTGTAACATAACGTCACGACTCAACTCTCTGGGCATGGCCTTTCACCTGTAACATAACGTCACGACTCAACTCTCTGGGCATATCTTCACCTGTAACACAACGTCACGACTCAACTCTCTGGGCATACCTTCACCTGTAACATAACGTCACGACTCAACTCTCTGGGCATACCTTCACCTGTAACATAACGTCACGACTCAACTCTCTGGGCATGGCCCTTCACCTGTAACACAACGTCATGACTCAACTCTCTGGGCAAGGCCTTTCACCTGTAACATAACGTCATGACTCAACTCTCTGGGCAAGGCCCTTCACCTGTAACGTAACGTCATGACTCATCCCTCTGGGAAAGGCCTTTCACCTGTAACATAACGTCATGTCTCAACTCTCTGGGCAAGGCCCTTCACTGTAACATAACGTCATGACTCAATTCTCTGGGCAAGGCCTTTCACCTGTAACATAACGTCATGACTCAATTCTCTGGGCAAGGCCCTTCACCTGTAACATAACGTCATGACTCAACTCTCTGGGCAAGGCCCTTCACCTGTAACGTAACGTCATGACTCATCCCTCTGGGAAAGGCCTTTCACCTGTAACATAACGTCATGTCTCAACTCTCTGGGCAAGGCCCTTCACTGTAACATAACGTCATGACTCAATTCTCTGGGCAAGGCCTTTCACCTGTAACATAACGTCATGACTCAATTCTCTGGGCAAGGCCCTTCACCTGTAACACAACGTCATGACTCAACTCTCTGGGCAAGGCCCTTCACCTGTAACATAACGTCATGACTCAACTCTCTGGACATGGCCTTTCGCCTGCAAAGTCTGTGATCATTCTTCAGTTTCGCATAAAATGGAGGAGCGAAAGGGGAAATCATTGATCAGTAACTGTAATGACCAAATCAGGTGTACAGTGCTCACGTAGGTGGGAGTTCATTTATCAGTTTCACTTAATTCGCCAGATGAGGCCAGCAAACGATAGTGCAACAGAATAAGTCTAAAGCGTCACCTACACTTGCATGTGACAGAATTGTCTGTAGATTCATAACACGTCCCCGGCACCCCCCCCCCCCCCCCCCCATTCCCCTACAGGCTTACATCCCTTTGTCACTGTATCCAACATTACATTGTAACTGTGTCCAGCATCACAGAGGAAACAGTCATTGACGCTACAATGCCCACCTTCATCTTGATCTCTCCTCACCACTTCCATTGTTCGCTCTTCCATCACCACCCCCTCTTAAACATGTGCACACCCCTCTGTCACTTTACCCAACATCAAAGCGAACTTGGTTCATTGGAAAGGGACCTGTACTTTACCCTCCAGTGAGAATCTCCCTTGTCGGATCTCCTCCTCCCCCCCCCCCCCCCCCCCCATCCTTCCATGAACACTTAGACAACACGACAGCGGGCCATCAGTCAGCCGGTTTGGCCTAGCGGTAAGGCGTTAGGCTGGTAAGCAGAGAGACCTCGGTTCGAATCCGTTTCGGCTCTCCTTTCTCTTCAACAGTTGTGGGCTGTGGACACTGTCTTGTGACTTTGTCCCTCACAACTAATGAAACATTAAAATGGTTCTCATCGCTGCCCATGTTAATGCAGGAGTCATTCTGGTGGTGACAGTGTAGCGTTAGGTAGAGTCTCCCTCTTTCCCCACCTCCTGGTGGTGACAGTGTAGCGTTAGGTACAGTCTCCCTCTTCCCCCACCTCCTGGTGACAGTGTAGCGTTAGGTATAGTCTCCCGCCTCCTGGTGACAGTGTAGCGTTAGGTACAGTCTCCCTCTTCCCCCACCTCCTGGTGGTGACAGTGTAGCGTTAGGTAGAGTCTCCCTCTTCCCCCACCTCCTGGTGACAGTGTAGCGTTAGGTACAGTCTCCCTCTTCCCCCACCTCCTGGTGACAGTGTAGCGTTAGGTACAGTCTCCCTCTTCCCCCACCTCCTGGTGACAGTGTAGCGTCAGGTACAGTCTCCCTCTTCCCCCACCTCCTGGTGGTGACAGTGTAGCGTTAGGTACAGTCTCCCTCTTCCCCCACCTCCTGGTGACAGTGTAGCGTTAGGTACAGTCTCCCTCTTCCCCACCTCCTGGTGACAGTGTAGCGTTAGGTACAGTCTCCCTCTTCCCCCACCTCCTGGTGACAGTGTAGCGTTAGGTACAGTCTCCCTCTTCCCCCACCTCCTGGTGACAGTGTAGCGTTAGGTACAGTCTCCCTCTTCCCCCACCTCCTGGGATGTCGGTCCCCGCCAGGACTTCTTCGGAGACAGCTCGGCGTTAAGCCCGTTTAAGAACCAGCCCTCCCAGCGGAGGTGGCCAGCGACAGGAAACTTACCTTTCCCTCCAGGGACAGCTTCCGGTTCCGGATCTCCTGCCCCACCGTCCCCGTGACGGCCACAGCGGCCGCGTCGGTTGCCGTGGTGACGGTTGCCGCGCCATGCTCCGTCTGGATGGAGGAGGAGGCTTGGTGGAGGGGGTCCGTCTGTTGGCCAGTGCAGTCGCCTCCCTTGTTCTGCGTCAGCTGCTCCAGCTGTTGCCGGAGTGCTTCTTTCTCTGAAGGCAGGGTAAAGCGAGGTTTACACAAGCCCATTCACCACACACACAAGTCTATGTATCACACACACAAGTCCATGTATCACACACACAAGTCTATGTATCACACACACAAGCCCATTCACCACACACACAAGTCCATGTATCACACACACGTCTATGTATCACATACACAAGCCCATTCACCACACACACAAGTCCATGTATCACACACACAAGTCTATGTATCACACACACAAGCCCATTCACCACACACACAAGTCCATGTATCACACACACAAGTCTAAGTATCACATACACAAGTCCATGTATCACACACACAAGTCTATGTATCACATACACAAGTCCATGTATCACACACACGTCTATGTATCACACACACAAGCCCATTCACCACATACACAAGTCCATGTATCACACACACAAGCCCATTCATCACACACACACAACACACACACACACACACACACACACACACACACACACACACACACACACACACACACACACACACTCGCCCCCTCACGCATCCCCCCTCTCTCGCTTTCTCTCCCACACGCAACACACTCGCTCCTTCACTCCCCCCTCTGTCCACACACATACACACGCCCCCCCTGCCCCCCACCCGCCCCCCTTTACCCCTCCACCCCCCTTTACCCACTCCACCCGCACTCACGCTGCTGGGCCTCTTGCTGCAGCTGCTGCTGCTGTTGAAGCAGCGCCTCCTGCGCCTCCTCCTGCCACTTGAGCAGGCGGTCGCGGAGTCTGGCCAGTCGGATCTTCTCCGCCTCCAGCTCCTGGCGGTGTTTCTCGTGCTGCGTCCACAGCCGCTCCTCCTCCTCCTGCCCCGCCTCCTCCCGCACGCTCACCTCCGCGCGCACGCGCTCCAGCTCCTTCCTGAACAACCGGAACCGGAAGGGGTCAGTCAGTCCCTTACCACAGCCACGCTGACGTCACGTCCGCACAGGGTCCCGCCAGGATGGTTTTCAACCGTTAGTTAGTTCCGGGATTTTAACATCCCGTCAACCGCATGGGGTCACCTCAGGACGGACACGTTTTCTTTTACACCAGTTACACCGTTTTGTTTTACACCAGTTACACCGTTTTGTTTTACACCAGTTCAAAACACGAGTCACTAAATCACAAGTCCAAAGTTGGACCACAGTTGTGAATACAGCACAGTCAACGGCAAACGCGACAAAGTCAGAAACAGTCAATAACTAGCACAACTCAACATTCAGCTAACAACCAGTTCCAAACAGAGGCCAGCAGATCACAAGTACAAGACCTTGGCTTACAGTTGTGGACACAACACAGTCAAAAGCTCAAACGACCAGCTAAAAACTGTCAATAAAAAGGTTGATCTCAATATTTACATTACGTTTGCTTACAAGTAACAACGTAAAGAGAATTCAAGTCTTGTTCTTAAAGCATCATTGAACATGTCATTGATACAGACTAACAACAGCGCACACGAACAGATATCAAGGATACAGACTGTCTAACGACTGCCCACACGAACAGATATCACTGATACAGACTGTCTAACGACTGCCCGCACGAAGACACACGTACAGCATTGGTAGACTGCCTAAAACAACTGCATGACCACACGAAGACACAGCACTGGTAGACTGTCTGGAACACCTGACCACACGAAGACACAGCACTGGTAGACTGTCTAGAACACCTGACCACACGAAGACACAGCACTGGTAGACTGTCTAGAACACCTGACCACACGAAGACACAGCACTGGTAGACTGTCTAGAACAACTGACCACACGAAGACACAGTCCGCGGAGTGAGAGGTGACCACAAGCCTTGGGCAGTCAGCCGAGAGCCTAATCCCGTCAGGACACAGGCTCCAATCAACAGACAATCAATACTGATCGCTCAATCAACGCCAACGGATTAACTTCACGCTCTTAAAGCCGTCGACTTCTGCTTATTCACTCTCAAAGCGAGATCTAACTCGCACAAAAAGCAACCTCGGGATTACTGCTTTTCAAACCTCCCTCCCTGAAACAACACTCCACCCCAGTTACGCTGGCATGCCCAAAAAAGGAAGACGAATTTAAAAAAAAAAAAAAAAAAAAAAAAAAAAGGGGGCCAGAACAAGCGGATCTGTACAATGGCAGCTGTCCAAACCCAGGCAGGCCAGATGAAGTGATTTCTTTCTGGCGTGTGGTAATAGGTGTTTAATGACTCAAGGGCTGGCCACCAAAGCCATAAACATGCCCTCTGGGCGCTAGCCAAGACTATGCAAAAGCGATCTGTCCCACTCCTTTTTCTAACGTCTGCTTGCCCGCATTTACAACAAGATCAATGCCAAGTAGTTTGTCACGCAAATAATTAATTTCTAACAGAGACTGCTTTTCAAAACGATTTATGAGTCATCGTTGTCAGTATACCTCTCGCTCAAATACAACTGTACTGGTTGCCTGGGCGTAAAAAAAAAAAAAGCCACTACTACGACTGTATACCGCTTTCGCTTGAGTGAATTTTGTGGTTACTCTTTCACGTATTAACAAAGCGGAAAGGGGCTCTTTTGCGCCAGAAACATCTCGCTTAGCTACGCTCGACAGCCCGTCTTTGGTCAATGAACATGTCAGAGAGCAACAATGATCAAAGAATAAACCCGGACTGCAGTCTGAGGTCAGTTGGGTACTGTCTAGGTTAGGGAGTGTTGGACTGTCGGTCTGTCGGAGTGTTGGTCACTTGGTCTGTCAGAGTGTTGGACTGTTGGTCTGTCGGAGTGCTGGATTGTCGGTCTGTCGGACGTTGGTCTGTTCATCTGTCGGAGTGTTGGATTGTCGGTCTGTCGGACGTTGGTCTGTTGGTCTGTCGGAGTGTTGGATTGTCGGTCTGTCGGACGTTGGTCTGTCGGAGTGTTGGATTGTCGGTCTGTCGGACGTTGGTCTGTTGGTCTGTCGGAGTGTTGGACTGTCGGTCTGTCGGAGTGTTGGATTGTTGGTCTGTCGGAGTGTTGGACTGTTGGTCTGTCGGAGTGTTGGACTGTCGGTTTGTCGGAGTGTTGGTCACTTGGTCTGTCGGAGTGTTGGATTGTTGGTCTGTCGGAGTGTTGGACTGTCGGTTTGTCGGAGTGTTGGTCACTTGGTCTGTCGGAGTGTTGGATTGTTGGTCTCTCGGAGTGTTGGTCACTTGGTCTGTCGGAGTGTTGGACTGTCGGTCTGTCGGAGTGTTGGTCACTTGGTCTGTCGGAGTGTTGGATTGTCGGAGTGTTGGTCAGTTGGTCTGTCGGAGTGTTGGACTGTCGGTCTGTCGGAGTGTTGGTCAGTTGGTCTGTCGGAGTGTTGGATTGTCGGAGTGTTGGACTGTTGGTCTGTCGGAGTGTTGGACTGTCGGTCTGTCGGAGTGTTGGTCAGTTGGTCTGTCGGAGTGTTGGATTGTCGGTGTTGGTCAGTTGGTCTGTCGGAGTGTTGGACTGTCGGAGTGTTGGACTGTTGGTCTGTCGGACTGTTGGTCTGTCGGAGTGTTGGACTGTTGGACTGTCGGAGTGTTGGACTGTCGGTCTGTCGGAGTGTTGGACTGTCGGTCTGTCGGAGTGTTGGATTGTCGGAGTGTTGGTCAGTTGGTCTGTTGGAGTGTCGGACTGTCGGAGTGTCGGTCTGTCGGAGTGTTGGACTGTCGGTCTGTCGGAGTGTTGGATTGTCGGAGTGTTGGTCAGTTGGTCTGTTGGAGTGTCGGACTGTCGGAGTGTCGGTCTGTCGGTCTGTCGGAGTGTTGGACTGTCGGTCTGTCGGAGTGTCGGACTGTCGGTCTGTCGGAGTGTCGGACTGTCGGGTTGCTGGCCCAGGTCCCACTTCAGTGCTGAGATAGCCGTGTCACGTGACAGTCCTGTTGCCCCGACAGCAACAGTCAATGGACTACAAGTAGCCTTCAGCGCGTGCTAGATGACATGCAGTAAAGTACAGTGAGCGGCGTTCAGTCGAGAGATGACAGGGGGCGCGCACACACACACACACACACACACCTATGAAGCCTACTCAACACAAGTTTCCTCAGGATGTCTACTATCGTCATCAATACCCCCCCCCCCCAACGTTTCCTATGTCGATAACCTCCCCTTCCCAAATCTCACTCTCCTCTACACCCCGCTTCGATCCAGCCGTAAGATATCAACAAAAGGCCTGCATGCACTGCCCCCCCCCCCCCCACACACTTATTTTAAAAGCGACGTATTCGGCAATACAAACGAAAACCCGCGGTCTTTAAACAGCCGGTTGTTCCAGCGGTCCAAACGGGACAACGGTCTTTAAACAGCTGGTTGTTCCAGCGGTCCAAACGGGACAACGGTCTTTAAACAGCCGGTTGTTCCAGCGGTCCAAACGGGACAACGGTCTTTAAACAGCCGGTTGTTCCAGTGGTCCAAATGGGACAACGGTCTTTAAACAGCCGGTTGTTCCAGCGGTCCAATCGGGACGAAGGCAGGCCAGAAGGGAAGTCAACAATGAAGACTATCGTCAACAGTACAGCAGCCTGGCTGCCCGCAGGCTGAAAGGCCGGAATGCACCAGTCACACCCCAGCGTACTAGTCATTCTGGTCAGACTTGAACCGTCCACCCCTCTTCAATACCCAGACCAGCAGCCTCACACACCCCTTGGCGTAAACCCGCATGGTTCTAAGCTACATCTGAAGTGACACTCCAACTCGGATACATCAGCTCCGGAAGCCTGTAAACACACCCGCAACAGGGGCCTGTAAACACACCCGCAACAGGGGCCTGTAAATACACCCGCAACAGAGGCCTGTAAATGCACCTGCTACACGGGCCTGTAAACACACCCGCAACAGAGGCCTGTAAATACACTTACAACAGGGGCCTGTAAATACACACGCACAAAGGGCCTGTAAAATACACATGCACCAGGCGCCTGTAACTAAACCGGCAACAGGGGCCTTTAACAGAATAAGAAATAAAATGCTTTGGCATTGCGACAATCATGCAAACGCTTGATCGCAATACACCGTCGTCAGACTCGTGCTGAGTAAACATGGCTGGGAAAAAATAGCTGCTTGATTAGAACACCCAGTCTGACTACATGACCGCGGCTACGACGGGTGCGGAGATATGATTAATCGTCGTCGATATTATGTTGCTGGTCGTTTGCTTGCTAGTTTGTCGCTTGCTTTGGATAACACCGTAGGCTCTCTCTCTCTCTCTCTCTCTCTCTCTCTCTCTCTCTCTCTCTCTCTCTCTCTCTCTCTCTCGGCTTGATTACTGCAATTGTCTCCCTATGGGTACTCTCTCTCTCTCCCCCTCTCTCTCTCTGGCTTGATTGCTGCAACTGTCTCACTATGGGCTCTCTCTCTCTCTCTCTCTCTCTCTCTCTCTCTCTCTCTCTTCTCTCTCTCTCTCTCTCTCGGTTTGATTACTGCAATTGTCTCCCTATGGGCACTCTCTCTCTCCCCCTCTCTCTCTCTCTCGGCTTGATTACTGCAATTGTCTCCCTATGGGCACTCTCTCTCTCTCTCTCTCTTGGCTTGATTACTACAACTGTCTCCCTATGGGCACTCTCTCTCTCTCTCTCTCTCTCTCTTCTCTCTCTCTCTCTCTCTCTCTCGGCTTGATTGCTGCAACTGTCTCCCTATGGGCTCTCTCTTCTCTCTCTCTCTCTCTCTCTCTCTCTCTCCCCTCTCTCTTCGGCTTGATTGCTGCAACTGTCTCCCTATGGGCACTCTCTCCTCCTCTCTCTCTCTCTCTCTCTCTCTCTCTCTCTCTCTCTCTCTCTCTCTCTCTCACACACACACACACACACACACACACACACACACACACACACACACACACACACTTGTTGTGTCAGAGAGACCCTGAAACGCAGACCTGAAACAGCAAGAGGCATGTCACTCCACACTAACTAAACACACAAGGACCAATGAATGATCCTGAAACTTGCAACAATCCTGCAATTGGAACTCAAACAGTGAACACACCTGAACCGCTAGGAATCACAACAACAAAATCGTAACCAAGAACAGAACGACATAAGCAAAAACGCACGACTATTCCAGAAATTCTATAATATATATAAACACACACACACACACACACACACACACACACACACACACACACACACACACACACACACACACACACACACACACACGCACGCACGCACACGCACACACACTGTCACGGCACACAGAAATTTCCAGACTATGCGCACACACCTGTAATTCCAGCCGGGTGGTCAGACCAGAGAAACGGCGTCAAGTCACAGAAATGACCAGGAACAGACAGGCCACAACTACGCTACGATCTGGGCTAGAATGGGGACGACAATGCCAGTCATTCTGTAACTGCAGGAACCACAATTTCTGGACGCGAGTCTGCCGTGGCATTACAGACTCCCAGGGAACAGGCATCAGCAGTTCTCTGGCAGAGGCAGACAAAATCGATACAGCAGCCCGTGGCGAGGTGTTATCTCATCAATATTTACTGCTAGCTGCCCGGCTTGCAAGCAAGCGTAACAAAGTGTGTTTACTGGCGAGGTCACAGCATCCTGAGGTGTGCAGCTTTTTAATTAAATCTAGCGTAACAAAGTGTGTTTACTGGCGAGGTCACAGCATCCTGAGGTGTGCAGCTTTTTAATGAAATCTAGCGTAACAAAGTGTGTTTACTGGCGAGGTCACAGCGTCCTGAGGTGTGCAGCTTTTTAATGAAATCTAGCGTAACAAAGTATGTTTACTGGCGAGGTCACAGCGTCCTGAGGTGTGCAGCTTTTTAATGAAATCTAGCGTAACAAAGTGTGTTTACTGGCGAGGTCAGAGCGTCCTGAGGTGTGCAGCTTTTTAATGAAATCTAGCGTAACAAAATGTGTTTACTGGCGAGGTCACAGCGTCCTAAGGTGTGCAGCTTTCTAATGAAATCTAGCGTAACAAAGTGTGTTTACTGGCGAGGTCACAGCGTCCTAAGGTGTGCAGCTTTCTAATGAAATCTAGCGTAACAAAGTGTGTTTACTGGCGAGATCACAGCGTCCTGAGGTGTGCAGCTTTTTAATGAAATCTAGAGGGAGCAGGGGGCGGCAGGAAATCCTCAGAAGTGTGGCGGTGTGTCGGATAGCCATCACAGAGTGACGGCACTGTCTGAAGGTGTGCGTGTATAAATATACACAGAGAGACCGAAAGAAAGGGTGTAAATGATTGAGATATATATATATATATATATATATATATATATATATATATATATATATATATATATATGTGTGTGTGTGTGTGTGTGTGTGTGTGTACACAAACACATATTTATTTTGTATCTTTGTGTATGTCTACACACACACACACACACACACATATATATATATTTTAAAGAGTAGTAAGTGCACCATGAAGGAGGGCACCGGCAGGGTGGACCTGGGGTAGGGGTGGAACGGGGGGGGGGGGGGGGGGTGTACGCGAACAGAAATGGGTGGGTACCTATAAACGCTAATTCTTAAACTGTTCACTTCCCTCCTCTGTTTGTCTCGCTCAGTGTGAAGAATCAACAAAGGGGAGTAACAACGCTCGACAGACGTCACACGTCGCATTCCAACAAGAGACACAGTAACGGAGACCTGAACAGCGGATGGCTTGTGGACTTGGTGCAGTTTATCTACTCGCACGCCATGCGGAAGGTATCGTGGGCGATGCGGTCTCTGCTGTTGTGTCCCCTGCTGTACATGTGACGTCTGGGGACTATTAAATCCTTTGTCTGTCTTTTCTGTGGACTGCTGTGGACCTTTTGTTTGTTTCTGTGGACTGCTGTGGACCTTTTGTTTGTTTCTGTGGACTGCTGTGGACCTTGTGTTTGTTTCTGTGGACTGCTGTGGACTTTTGTTTGTTTCTGTGGACTGCTGTGGACCTTTTGTTTGTTTCTGTGGACTGCTGTGGACTTTTTGTTTGTTTCTGTGGACTGCTGTGGACCTTTTGTTTGTTTCTGTGGACTGCTGTTGACCTTGTGTTTGTTTCTGTGGACTGCTGTGGACCTTGTGTTTGTTTCTGTGGACTGCTGTGGACCTTGTGTTTATTTCAGCTCCACGACTGCTCCATACTACGCCTCACTCCCTGTTATATCTGCTTCGGTCAGCCTCGTTCCTCCCAACCACTGCCTTATTAACAGAAACCGACAGCCTCACTCACTGACACCAAAGCACAAGACCAACCCAACTCACCTCGCATGCTCAATGCGCTCATCCTCACTTGCATACGTGCGTTCAAGCTCCAAGCTGCAACAGAACAGACCGTGCTCATGCTACAATCCACATGCAGGTTGCCGTTTCTTCCACGATGCACACATCACAACAGAATAATGACAATGACAATAATTGAAGTATTTATTAGACTCGTGTCCAGTAGGACCATTCTAAACGCAACTCTCTCTCTCTCCCTCTCTTAAGCACACACATACACACACACGCACACACACACGCACACACACACGCACGCACGCACGCACACACACACGCACTCACACATACACACACACACACACACACACACACACACACACACACACACACACACACACACAACACACACACACACATACACACACATCACACACACACACACACACATAATACACACACACACACACACCACACACACACACACACAAAACACACACCATACACACATCACACACACATATACACACAACACACACCACATACACACACACACACACACACACACACACACACACACCATACACACACAACACACACACACACACACACACACACACACACACACACACACACACACACACACACACACACACACACACACTAATGTTGCCTCATTAGGTTTCTGGAGCGCCCTATCACTAGCACGTTGACAAGAGAAAACTGCTGAATGAAGAATTATACACTGATGCATAACTATTTCTTGGACTGTTTGTAACTTTGTCTGTTTCTGTCTCTCTGTCTGTATCTCTATCGTTTCCTGTTCGTCACTGATTGCATTAAACCCATTCTTGATGTTGACTCTGTGTTAAAATGCAACACAACACAATACGATACAATGCAATAAAACTTTGATATGTGTTGACGCACTGACAATGCAGCGGCCAACTCCAATGTTCAGTGCGAGCCGTGTGAGATTTGGCGAACGCAGCTGTTTTCCTGCACACCATACATCATTGAACACATGCTTACACAGCACCCAAGCATCAGGGTATACTTCTTTCTTTCTTTCCGTGCCACACGACACAGCGACAACACGGTGCGTGTGCGAAGTGAAAGAGACAGAAGGGAATAAAGGGCCCTATATATGAATAGCCCAACGGCCGCCACCACTACAGTGAAACTGAAGTAAAACTCCATTCTGAGGAAACTGTGCCTAGATGGGACCCCGGATGAAAAACAACACAGAGTTTCATTACGGGGTGGGGGTGAGGGTGGGGGGAGGGGGGGGGGGCTGTTGTGGCAATAGCGGCGTCCTATGCTCTGAGACTGACTCACAGACAGACAGACAGAGAGAGCCACTGACAGGCAGACACAGAGAATGGAGCTACTACCTTACAAACATGTGTCGATAATTTCTCATGCATATTTTATCACAGCAAAACAGAATGAATGAATACAACGTCTTTTTTCTCTTTTCAGTCTGAGATGGCCCAGCAAACATGCAATGCTTACACCAAGGAAAAAAAAGAAAAGATATATATATATATAGACATTCATATGAAGCATGCACATCATATTCCTGTAGTTTCATACAACATGCATATATACCGGAAAACAGCCTGTACATGAAAACACAAGGGCAATACAACAGACATGTGTCGTTCGTTATCAGTACGAATTTCACAAGGGCAATACAACAGACATGTGTCGTTCGTTATCAGTTACGAATTTCACAAGGTGACGACAGTCGTTCACTTATCGAAAAAACATCGACACAGGACTGCCGCCTACTATGCATACAGAACACTTTATTAAACAGAAGGCAACACATCTCCACTCATTTCTTTGTACCTACAGGCAAAACCTGAACGCAGAAAGCGAAACACATTATATAGATTCATGCTAAGAATTTGAAAGTTTATTTTTATTTTTAGAAATGAGCTCATGACAAAAAAGTACACATTTTCCTCAAAGAGTTAGCTAGAAATTGGACTGCAAAGTCCTGTCAACCGTTGTGGTCACCTCACTACGATCAAACCTTTTTCATAAACAAATACACAAATCAAAACCTTTCTCAAACGTAAACCCTTTCTCAAGTCAAATCTACAAAATCTATACGCAAATATAAAACACAAAAAGCTCAAAGTAAGAATGAAATGTGGGAACATTTTCTACCTACACAAATATTTCAACACGAAACATGGGCCCGCACCCTCAGATAACGCTTAGTGGTTTTGCGACACGTATACATAAAACAGACACCTACCCCTAATAAAGAATGCTCAAAAAATCAATTACCAAAACAATCAAACCAAGCAAGCCCTGCCTGAAACTCACGCCGTTCCCTGGGAAGACAAATGGGCCTGGCAAGGGGGGGTTCTAATCCTGAGGTCAGACCATGACTGGGGTCAAGCCACAACCGCCCGTACCCTCAGCCCAGCCCAGGGGAGATAACTGCTGGGGGACGGGAGATAACTGTGTGCTAACACCTGATAAGACGGCCAATATGACCGGCAGTTTTAATCTCTCCCATTCTGAATGGCCCGAGTGAGAACGGCGGAGACCTAACGACAAGGGTTGCGGGGTACACGGGTGGCTTAAAGCCGCCCCAACCTCCTGGTCTTGCTGAGAGCCTTAGACAGCCCCCCTGGTGACACTGGCATGTAGCGACCAGCTCACAGACACAGCGACCAGCTCACAGACACAGCGACCAGCTCACAGACACAGCGACCAGCTCACAGACACGTGTAAACACAGCGACCAGCTCACAGACACGTGTAAACAGCGACCAGCTCACAGACACGTGTAAACACAGCGACCAGCTCACAGACACAGCGACCAGCTCACAGACACGTGTAAACACAGCGACCAGCTCACAGACACGTGTAAACAGCGACCAGCTCACAGACACGTGTAAACACAGCGACCAGCTCACAGACACGTGTAAACACAGCGACCAGCTCACAGACACGTGTAAACAGCGACCAGCTCACAGACACGTGTAAACACAGCGACCAGCTCACAGACACGTGTAAACAGCGACCAGCTCACAGACACGTGTAAACACAGCGACCAGCTCACAGACACGTATAAACACAGCGACCAGCTCACAGACACGTAAACACAGCGACCAGCTCACAGACACAGCGACCAGCTCACAGACACGTGTAAACACAGCGACCAGCTCACAGACACGTGTAAACACAGCGACCAGCTCACAGAGGGGAGGATGAGGGGGGGGGGGGTCTCTCGTTATACCTATACTGCTTGCAAAAAGAAAAGAATCAACTACAACTCTGAGTACAAGCACGTTAAATGCAACTAAGCATTCTCCAAACAAGCAAGCAGTCTCCGTTTTAAGCCTCGCAGCCACAATGGGGTGGGGGGGGTGGGGGGGGGGGAACGGCCAATTACATGCATACCCCCCCCCCCCCCCAAAAAAAAAGGGGGGGGGGGTGCAATCTGCAGAAGACATCGTGTAAAACAAGTGACCCAGCTAGACACTGCGACTCACTGAATGAGACTGGCCCCTACAGTTAGCTTTACCTTGGTTACTAACTACAAGCGTACAGGAAGCCTCAGACAAAGCGTCATGCAGCTACTTTGTGTTACTTCATTTACTTCCTAAACCTTCACAGTCCTGGGCGAATATGTTCTGATGAAATGACTGACGATCACTTTCAAACACGTCGATTTGTTTTCTCCACTTGCAAGGGAGAAAAACAAAACATTTTTAATGCACAAAAAGTTGAACGAACAGGTGGATTTACCATCTGTAGTCAATGGTTATTTCATTAGACGTAAAGCCAAGTTGTACCCGAGAAGGTTGTGGCGAAGACCTTAATTCCAGGAAGCCGAGGAGGCGGGGGACCTATCTTCCATGACAGTCATTCCCCGGAATAATTCTACATTCAGATGGTCAGCAATGCCATCGCTTTTTACTCTCTTGTTCTCCTTCTACCTGCGGACGGAGGAGCGGTACCGCAGTGTCCACAGACCGTCACCGAGGCTCAAAGACTGAGCAGCGGAAGTCAGGCTCCAACAGTGTCCAGCAAAACGCCAACTTTAGTTTTCGAACCTCCAACCCACTGCACAGCTCCACTCTTCAACAGTCTGCTACTCGTGAAGAAAGACGAAGTGAAACAACTGAGGTTGAAGCAAACATGTCTGTCAAGTTGTTTTTTCCATGTCTAACTTTGCACAGACTGCTCTGTACTGATAACATGGCTGCGAGATGAGCGTGAAGACACTTCATTTATCATTCTAAATCTTTAAGCAGTGGGGGAAAAAACGTAACGGAAACAAGCCGTTTTTTAACGACGCAAACTGCAGCTGACAGTGAGTAGGTCTACAAATGTCCACTGCTACATCCTGTTAACTCCAAACAGTGAAGTTTAAGCAACTACATCAAGAACAAGAATGCATCTACGAGTAACCTATAAAAAAAACACTATACAAAATTAGAGTAGGAATACAATAATACCAACTTATTAAAAAAAAAGATTAAAAAGGGTTCTGTACTACAAAGAAACGAACGTAGAAATTAAACAAAATGGAAAATGGCAAGACTTCAAAGCTTTAGAGACTTGTGCATGTTGAGCCAAATCAAAACTACCGGCAGTGGGGACGTCGGCGGGGCTAAAAACAACACACACAAACAGGAATTGCAGTCCCACATGCAAGCGAAAGCCTGAGAAAAACTGTCCCCGTCTTTAGTCGTTCTCGCGTGCCGCTACCAGGTTTTGCACGAAGAGCACACTTCCTTTTGCGGGCAGCCAGAGCAAGGCAGCATGCAAACAGAGAGGGTGGGTGGGGGGGGGCGGGGGGGGGGGGGGGGGGGGGGGGGGTAAGGAGGGGGCGCGTAAGGAGGGGAGCAAGACACAAGAAGATGCAAATTGCAAAAGAGGCTG
>JABMCL010002254.1:1507500-1520000 GCA_018857735.1 Alviniconcha marisindica
GGACTGTTTCAGCGATACTATACAGCAACACATGGAATATACCATCAGACTAAAACACAGATTAATGTTCCCACTTCAACGGAAAATACACATGTGTAAAACGATAGAGTCCAATGAAGGCAGTTCCTATTGCCACACTACAAGGCTGTGTTAGTTTTCTTGGTTTGGAATGGTTAGAGTTCCAGAGCGGGTTTTGGTGAAATGGGTCAGTTCTATTCTGCAGGCAGAGAAAGCAGCAACAAACAAAAAAAGCAGGCAGCAGCTATAAACTGTGATTCGTGCGTCCTGAAGGGGGAAAAGCAACAGCTTTGAAAATAAAGCAATCTGAAAACAGTTCTTTCTGTAGGGTTCATTCTGTTATTCAGTTGTAAAAGTTACATTGAAGGGTCGTGCAGACAGAGAGTGGACTGAAAACTGGGGTCTGCTTTGTTGGTGACAACTTTTAACAGCCCAGGTTTGCTTTGTTGGTGACAACTTTTAACAGCCAGGGTTTGTTTTGTTGGTGACAACTTTTAACAGCCAGGTTTTGCTTTGTTGGTGATAACTTTTAACAGCCAGGTTTTGCTTTGTTGGTGATAACTTTTAACAGCAAGGTTTTGCTTTGTTGGTGATAACTTTTAACAGCCAGGGTTTGCTTTGTTGGAGATAACTTTTAACAGCAAGGTTTTGTTTTGTTGGTGATAACTTTTAACAGCCAGGGTTTGCTTTGTTGATGATAACTTTTAACAGCCAGGTTTTGCTTTGTTGAAAACAACTTTTAACAGCCAGGGTTAGCTTTGTTGGTGACAACTGTTAACAGCCAGGGTTTGCTTTGTTGGTGACAAATTTTAACAGCAAAGTTTTGCTTTGTTTGTGATAACTTTTAACAGCAGGGTTTGCTTTGTTGGTGATAATGTTTAATAGCCATAGTTTTGCTTTGTTGATGATAACCATTAACAGCCAGGGTTTTGCTCTTAACAGCCAAACAGCAGCTCTAAAAGTCCGTGCCTGTGACCCCAGTTTGTGCAGTCCAACCAGCCTAATGGGAGACAACTTGGATGGCATAGCAGTCACACAAGGGCGACCAAACACTTGTTCCATGCATCATTGAATTTGACTGGGGGACAAAGCAGGCCATGCAATGGTAGGTCAGCTGGTCAGCCGGTCAGCTTGTTAGTAAGTACATGTAACTGAATAAACGATGTAAAGAGCTACCTAAACCAAAGAGAGGGAGAAATCACATACAAAACGCCAATTATTTGTACTTCACAGATAAAATGTTAGAGGTTCAGTCTGCCACATCTGACTGACAGGAAAGCAAGCGGCTTAGGCAAAATCTGTGCTAAAGGAGACAGTTAGCAATGGATCATGCAGTACATGAATGCAGCAACAGGTTAGAAAAAGCTGATTAAACAATGAATGAGGCTTTTTTTCTTGATCTGCTTACCACACTTAGCAAATGCTGAAACCAATCAACACACCAAGAAAATCTACATGCAGTTCAAACTATCTCAGAAAACAAATGAATCAAGTCATAAACAAACACCCAGCCATGACAAAAATTAAAGATGCAACCATTCAAAATGCAGTTAGTCATAAATGACCCAAACTACAGCGCAAATAAGTGACCTGACCTTTTCATCACTGTGAATCCAAACTACAGCACAAATAAAAAGACCTGACCTTTTCATCACTGTGAATCCAAACTACAGCCCAAATGAAAAGACCTGACCTTTTCATCACTGTGAATCCAAACTACAGCACAAACTGTGAATCCAAAAATAACACGCCCACACCAAAAGTTGATTTGCAAAAACACAAGCATCTAACCAAACTGCTTAGGCCTAGCAGCCACATCAAACTATATAACAAACAAACAAACAAAAAGACAAACATAAAAAAAA
Organism: Alviniconcha marisindica; assembly: GCA_018857735.1. Classification (NCBI taxonomy): domain Eukaryota; kingdom Metazoa; phylum Mollusca; class Gastropoda; family Provannidae; genus Alviniconcha; species Alviniconcha marisindica. The sequence continues at coordinate 1,509,384 of JABMCL010002254.1, forward strand.
TCCATAAACAGTAAGTTTAATTTTTTTTAAAGTGAAGAGACGAATCAAAGATGCTACTGTGCAAAGAAAGGAAATTAGCACTGAACCCACTGCTCAATGCAAGGGGAAGGTTTTAATCAAAGAGAAAACAAGATGTTACAAAACCAAAGAAGCTTTCAATGCTTTCAGCAAATGCATGAAATACAAAACAAAAAAATATAATTCAAACCTCTCTCCATCATGTGAGGAGTATCTACAGATTAATGCCCCCTTCTCCAAATATTCACACACACACACACACACACACACACACACACACACACACACACACACACACACACACTCTCTCTCTCTCTCTCTCTCTCTCTCTCTCTCTCACTCACTCACACACACACACACACACACACACACACACACACATGCACACACACACACACACACAACACACACCACACACACACACACACACACACACACACACACACACATGCATGCACACACGCACACACACACACACACACACACACACACACACACACACACACACACACACACACACATGCATGCACACAGGGCGCTGTGTGCCAGAGACAGTCCACAGACTGACACACAGGGCGTTGTGAGGTGTGTCATAGACAGTCCACAGACTGACACACAGAGCGCTGTGAGGTGTGTCATAGACAGACCACAGACTGACACACATATATAGGGCTGTGAGGTCCTCACCTGTCGATGCTGACGAAGCTTGGCAGCCTGCGCTGGGTTGTTGAAGCGGTACATGCTGGTCTTTCCCAACACTAGCACGTCACCTGTTGACACACAGCAATCACACTTCATGCTGGCACACAGCAATCACACTTCATGTTGGTACACAGCAATCACACTTCATGAACATAATGTATAGCTAGTGATAGTCATCATCTGTTTACAAACATGTACACATGCATGCACACAAAGTGCAGAGAGTGCATTCTTGCCAATTTCATGTCATTAAAACAGTGGTCTAACTAAGCAACACATCTCAGTTCTAACAACTGGTTATGCGGCTTGTTGAAAACCAATTGCAAGCATGACAAAATCCCCTTCAATTCATCCACGTGCAGTAGACAGACTGACACAAGCCAATACGGCCAGAGGGTACAGAGCAGAGCTGTGATCCCCAAGCTACCTTGTGTGAGAGGTGTACACAGCAGAGTGTGTGAGAGGTGTACAGAGCAGAGTGTGTGAGAGGTGTACAGAGCAGAGTGTGTGAGAGGTGTACAGAGCAGAGTGTGTGAGAGGTGTACAGAGCAGAGGCTCACCTTGTGTGAGAGGTGTACAGAGCAGAGTGTGTGAGAGGTGTACAGAGCAGAGGCTCACCTTGTGTGAGAGGTGTACAGAGCAGAGTGTGTGAGAGGTGTACAGAGCAGAGTGTGTGAGAGGTGTACAGAGCAGAGTGTGTGAGAGGTGTACAGAGCAGAGTGTGTGAGAGGTGTACAGAGCAGAGGCTCACCTTGTGTAAGAGGTGTACAGAGCAGAGTGTGTGAGAGGTGTACAGAGCAGAGGCTCACCTTGTGTGAGAGGTGTACAGAGCAGAGGCTCACCTTGTGTGAGAGGTGTACAGAGCAGAGGCTCACCTTGTGTAAGAGGTGTACAGAGCAGAGGCTCACCTTGTGTAAGAGGTGTACACAGCAGAGGCTCACCTTGTGTGAGAGGTGTACAGAGCAGAGGCTCACCTTGTGTAAGAGGTGTACACAGCAGAGGCTCACCTTGTGTGAGAGGTGTACACAGCAGAGGCTCACCTTGTGTGAGAGGTGTACAGAGCAGAGGCTCACCTTGTGTGAGAGGTGTGGGCTCATGAATGACCACCCCGTTGACCTTGCACTGGGCACCATGGTGAGGGAAGATGACCACCTGGCTGTCCTCGTTCTTCACGTGGCAATGTTCCGACCGTACGCCAGGCCCATCCAGAACTGCACAAGATAACAGATCACTTTAATACCGTGCTGTTCTCCGCTCCACCCAAAGTCACTGTGCTTAACACAGGCAGCTGAGACAGAGTAACTATCACAACAAAACATCAGACAAGGAACACAAGGCTGTGATGGCACAAAAAAGTCTGAAATCCCCTCAAGGTCCTTTCTTACAATAACAATATGATATGATGTACCCTCTCCTTGTCTAAACCATGCATGCCTCCACAACCTAGTAAACAGAATTATGATGGCATTGGCATACTGGCCTCCCTGTACCCAGTGGTACCACCCTGGTACCGGCCTCCCTGTACCCAATAGTACCACCCTGGTACTGGCCTCCCTGTACCAAAGGGTACCACCCTGGTACTGGCCTCCCTGTACCAACGGGTACCACCCTGGTGCCGGCCTCCCTGTACCCAGTGGTACCACCCTGGTGCCGGCCTCCCTGTACCCAATGGTACCACCCTGGTACTGGCCTCCCTGTACCAAAGGGTACCACCCTGGTACTGGCCTCCCTGTACCAACGGGTACCACCCTGGTGCTGGCCTCCCTGTACCAACGGGTACCACCCTGGTACTGGCCTCCCTGTACCCAATGGTACCACCCTGGTGCTGGCCTCCCTGTACCAAAGGGTACCACCCTGGTGCTGGCCTCCCTGTACCCAGCGGTACCACCCTGGTGCTGGCCTCCCTGTACCCAATGGTACCACCCTGGTGCTGGCCTCCCTGTACCAAAGGGTACCACCCTGGTGCTGGCCTCCCTGTACCCAGTGGTACCACCCTGGTGCTGGCCACCCTGTACCCAATGGTACCACCCTGGTGCTGGCCTCCCTGTACCCAGTGGTACCACCCTGGTACTGGCCTATCTGTACCCAATGGTACCACCCTGGTACTGGCCTATCTGTACCCAGTGGTACCACCCTGGTGCTGGCATATCTGTACCAGCCCCACCAGAAGCAGCTCCTGGGTACAGCCACATGCCACATGCCACATGCCCCTCACAATACCCTTCTCCCATTCCACAGTCGCCGCTACAACCCTTCAACGAGAGCTGCTAGTCCCCATCAGCTTCATCTGTCATGTTCCTTAGCGACTGTCCTTGGGGCATGGGCATCGCAAATATCATTGTAACTTTGAATGAAGGTCATTTCTGGGAGCTGTCTGGTGGTTCACACCAGATCATGCCAGACTTTTCTGGAACACTTCAGTAGGTACTCACCAATATCCTGCTCTCGTCGAGCATCTTCCCGTCCAATCAGCGTCTTGCCTTCCTGTTGACAATGTAACAAGCTATGTATGCCGTTCCACTACGCGCTACAACACACTGAATGCTCAGACATACTATGTTCATTATAATCATCACCCTGCATCTTGCCTTATAATAATAATGTACATTTATCAAGCACTCGTCAATTCCCTGAGCACTCACGTGATACATATTAACCTAAATATAATATTCTATACACGTGTAAAGCACAGTCCTCCCAAAACAATTTACATTAAAGTATTATATGGAACACACACTCACACACACACGCATGCACACACACACACACACGCATGCAAACACACACACACACGCACGCACGCACGCATGCAAACACGCGCGTGCGCACGCACGCACGCACGCACGCACGCACGCACGCACACACACTCACACACACACACACACTACATACACATCACACACACACACACACACACACACACACACACACACACACACACTCACACACACACACACACACACACACACCACACACAACACACACACACACACACACACACACATACACACACACACTCACACACACACTCACACACACACCAACACACCACACACACCACACACACACACACACATACACACACACACACACACACACACACACACACACACACACACACACACACACACACACACACACACACACACACACTGACAGTAGCAGAAACTGGGTATTGGGCCTTAATTCCCCCCACATTTTATTCACCCCCCCCCACCCCCCCAACTCCCACCCCTATTTTTTCAGCAAGTAATCGTACCTTGAGGTGAAAGATGATGACGCCAGTGGAGAGGATGTCATCGTCCATGCCAATGAGATGGGGGAGCTGAGAGTCGATGATGACGCCGTAAGAACTGGAGCGGCGACCCAAGCCACGGATTGACAGATCGGTATCCTGAACCAAACAAGCGAGCTAAAATTGTCAAAACATCAAACAGCAAAGGTTGGGGTTGAGCCGAAAGCTCAGCAGCAAACAGCAGTGCGGACAAAGCTAACAACATGGTTACGCTACACACCACAACACAGCCAACACACACACACACACACACAAGAGCCTGCAGAAGACTGCAGACATGGAAAGATGAGCTGCTCTTCAACTTGTTTCTGTACAAGTCAATGACACACATGCGGAAAGATCAGCTGAGCTGCTCTACAACCTGTTTCTGTACACATCAATGACACTCTACAACCTGTTTCTGTACATGTCAGTGACACTCTACAACCTGTTTCTGTACACATCAGTGACACTCTACAACCTGTTTCTGTACATGTCAGTGACATTCTACAACCTGTTTCTGTACATGTCAATGACACTCTACAACCTGTTTCTGTACACGTCAGTGATACTCTACAACTTGTTTCTGTACACGTCAGTGGCACTCTACAACCTGTTTCTGTACATGTCAGTGACACTCTACAACCTGTTTCTGTACATGTCAGTGACACTCTACAACCTGTTTCTGTACACGTCAGTGGCACTCTACAACCTGTTTCTGTACATGTCAATGACATTCTACAACCTGTTTCTGTACATGTCAATGACACTCTACAACCTGTTTCTGTACACATCAGTGGCACTCTACAACCTGTTTCTGTACATGTCAGTGACACTGTACAACCTGTTTCTGTACATGTCAATGACACTCTACAACCTGTTTCTGTACACGTCAGTGACACTCTACAACCTGTTTCCGTCCACGTCAATGACACTCTTCAACCTGTTGCTGTACACGTCAGTGGCACTCTACAACCTGTTTCTGTACATGTCAGTGACACTCTACAACCTGTTTCTGTACATGTCAATGACACACATTCACAACCAACATATCAGTCAGTGCAGTGTGCCTTCTCCCCCTTTACATCTGTCATTACCTTCATCAGCGTCTGCGTCTCACTCCACTTGTTCAACCAGGTCTGGGTCAGCTGATTGGCCTGTAAACCACAAATCACACCTCATCACCTGTGGCGCAGCCCAAATCTTCATCAAGTTACGACAGAGACATTAGATTGCAATGTCACAAAATAGTGATCCCTTTTTTTGTCACAAAACAGTGATCCCTTTTTTAACTTTCCTCAAAATAACAGTGGAACCCCCGGTGACAGACCACCCCTGTTTGCATACCCCTGTTCCTGAAATCCTCCCTTCCTGTTTCCATGTAGATGAACCCTCACTGAGGACAACCCTCTTCTTCAGACCAGCTCCACTCGCCATTTAAGGGCAGCCTTAAACAGCTAACCAGTTCTACTGGAGCACAACTGTCAGACTTTCATGTTCTCAAAAGACTGATTTCATGCAGTAATCACTGTCTAAAGAACCTAACGCCTATGGGAGCACAGTTTCATTTATACTCTTTTTCTTCTTCTTTTTTCATTCATATTTTATTTTTCATCAGTTTTCAGTGACTGTGTATATGTCACGTGAAATGAAACGTAATCGTGCCTGAGACTGGCATGGAAGAGTAGTAGTGTGCAGTCTACTAACAGCAACTCCAAACTCCCCAAGCCTCCCATGATGAACAATACTGAAAGAAGATGGAGGTGGTGATGACTGCATTTGGCAAGTTACGACCAGACAGCTGGCTGAGCTGTGCTCACAATGGACATGAAAACAACACGGCTCAACCACAGCAGGTAAGTGTCTCAGTTCTACATCTCGCTTTTCATCGTTTCTCACCATTTAACTGTTGTTTAAGTGTTGTTTTGTAGCTTGATGAAGGGGATTACCCCCCAACAATTGCACACTGCGTTTTGGACTAATAAAAGTGTTCTTTCAAGCCGTTTATGTGTTTGGATCTTGTACTCACAATGGCTTCATTCTCCTTCAGCTTCTCCGTCAGCAGCGTCCCAGAATCCTGCTCTGCGGCCACAGTGCCACCCTGCACACACACGACACACCAACACCTTGCACCGTCCACCTCAAACACCAGCAGTCAGTCAGCGGGTGAGTCGGAAAACTCACTGCTGGCCTGCTTGGGACAGTGACCTGAATTTCCCAGGGGAAAATATCCTGTTTGATATGCTAACAATAAGACATAAGTAGAAAAGAAGAAGGAGAAAAATACCAAACTGACAAAGGCATTTTTATTCAGTGCACCCCCCCCCCCCCCACACACACACATGATGCAAGAGAGGACATACATGGACCTGTCAGCAGTAATCAGTAATGAGGAATGAAGAAGTCTGCAATGCAATGCACAGTTCAACTTCTTTAAAGAATGTAATACTCTTACGGTGATGAACTGCTTGAGACGCTCATTCAAAAATCCTTGAACTGTGCATTCTGTATTCTACTTCTAACAATTATTTTCTGTCAAAAAGAAGTAACATTCATGGTCTCATCAGTTTTTCTTCTGGCGATCGCAGCGTACTAGCCCCATGTCACAGAAGAGAAAGGAGTGGGGAACTTATTGTTAACCTGGTGAAAACTGTTGAAGCATTTAATATGTCTGAATTCAAACTGAACATAAAAAAGAGACTAACTCATCAATTAAATTGGGTGGAGGTGAATTTCTTTTCCTACAAGGCCATTCTGAAATGATTTTACAGGATTAGGTGAAATTTTAAATAAAAGACTCTAAAATGATATTTGATTCAAGCAATCATGTATACCAACATACTATACGTACCTTTCATCATTTCTACATAATTATTATATACACATCAAGAATGAGAGACATGCTACACAGAGCAAAACAATCATGGAAACTGATTCCCATAACAATATTCTAATCCAGCAATCATGCACAACCTAACGCTACAAACAAAATGATGCAATCACAAACAATAAACCTATCAAAGTACTCGTAACACCAACACACACAGACACAGCAATACTGTGTACATGACAACACCCACAGCAGGATAACAAGGCAACATTCACACATCCATAGTTCCTGGCTATCTATGCTGACAAACCTTCTGCAAACTGAAAAGCACAGTGACAAAAGATTTTTGTTTCCATGAAGCTTGCTCTTGATTGCACCATAGTTTCATCTTTTATACATCACTAAGTGCCCCCCCCCTCCCCCCATTTAAAAAATATATATTTATGATAGTTTCAGGACTACAGACACAATTAAATTACAAATCTCTGACAGGTCCCAGCCAAGTTCTGTCCCAGCCCCTCTGACTGCTGTGTGGAGGACTGCAGTCGCCTCTCCATACCTGAGTTCTCACCCTGCGAAAAGCGGCCAGGCCACGCAGGCCACACCCATGCCAGGAATTCTGCCTTTCCACTCTCCATCTCCCAGGTTCATTCAACTGTATGTCTTCCCAGTCCACTCCAAACATACAATGACATGTTGGACAGACAATCAGACACTTATTTGGTCAGTTTCCTTTCCCCCCGATATGACCCTGCAAGATGAGTGGGCGTTAGGCACTAAGTAACTAGGTGAGTGGGCGTTAGGTACTAAGTAACTAGGTGAGTGGGCGTTAGGTACTAAGTAACTAGGTGAGTGGGCGTTAGGTACTAAGTAACTAGGCACAGGGGTCAACAGGGGTCAGATTCAGTTGCAGCAGCCCCTCAGCCTGCATCAGCGCCGGTCCCCCAGCACGACCTAGTGAGGGAGGCGAGGTGTACCTCATCCGACTCCATGTCGGAGTGGTAGGTGAGAAGTCGGTCCATGCCAGGCAGGAGGTACATGATCTCGTTCAGCTGAGGGCTGTGCGACTGAAACACAGCTACATGCTACAACTAGCACTCTCTAGCACTGTACATGATCTCGTTCAGCTGAGGGCTGTGCGACTGAAACACAGCACATGCTACAACTAGCACTCTCTAGCACTGTACATGATCTTTTCAGCTGAGGGCTGTGCGACTGAAACACAGCACATGCTACAACTAGCACTCTCCAGCACTCTAGCACTGCCATTGCACACACACATCATCCAAACATGCTTGCTCGTCCTAGCAACACAGCTTTCACATGCACCTACCTGTACATGCTCACACAAAACATGCATACATGTAATGACATATACAATGATGCACATGTATACACCTTTTTCTCACATTAATGTACACAATCAAGCATGCACACACAAGCACATATGAATACACACACACACACACACACACACACACACACACACACACACACACACACACACACACACACACACACAACAAACAAACAAAAACATAAAAAACATACAAATCTATCTGCAAACAACAATAAAAAATCTAAATAAACACACCGACCATGTAAAAAAGTAACAACCAGGTTTACAACCCAAGAACACAGTACACTCATACACAGTTTTAGCACCAGTCACTACAGTCTATCCAATGCATCACATGCCACAGACACCTATCCCAGCAGCCAGTTTCAGCACTAATCACAACAGACGTCCAACATCACAAGGCCAAGTCTATTAAATGCCATACCGCTCTGGCCGATTCCAGCATCTGCTTCAGTCGCTCAATTTCCTGCCGCAACTGGCGAATCAGCGACACGTTTGCATCCTGGAAAAGGAAGATGTGTAACAAAACTACAGACTGGCTCTGCATCTGCAGTGGGCACGGACACAAAACAAAGGAACGGTTATATTGTTCTACAAATTAGTTCCCACTTAGCTGTACTTTCCTGTCAACCACGCAGGGTCACTTCAGGGTGAACAACCACTGTCATAATACATTAAAAACGCTTATTATATGAAAAAATAATTTTAAAAAAATACCCAAGTCAGATCTACAACCTCAGACTAAACAGAAATACAGCATGGAAAATCCTACAACATGTCAAAAAGGTTGCACTCCCTAATCAAGCAACAGGAAAACCGAACACAGTAAAACCCAACACACATATTTGATTTTGTGTGTATACCCCCAGCAAAACCCACACACCCGAAAAAGTTCAGACATTAGCTTAATGCTTCTGACAGCTTTTAAGTTTCATGTTTAAAGAATTAAGCCACGTTTAGGTGAGACCTTTGAAAATGAATGTCAAGGCTCAAGAAAACCATCACAATTTACACTGAAAGTTAGCTGGTAAGAGAGTTAGCATGTGTGTGGGTCAGCTCCCCCTCCGTCTGTCTGTGTTAAATTTAGCTGGTGAGAGAGTTAGCATGTGTGTGGGTCAGCTCCCCCTCCGTCTGTCTGTGTTAATTTTAGCTGGTGAGAGAGTTAACATCTGTGTGGGTCAGCTCCCTCTCTGTCTGTCTGTGTTAAATTTAGCTGGTGAGAGAGTTAACATCTGTGTGGGTCAGCTCCCTCTCTGTCTGTCTGTGTTAATTTTAGCTGCTGAGAGAGTTAGCATGTGTGTGGGTCAGCTTCCCATCTGTCTGTTAATTTTAGCTGGTGTGAGAGTTAACATGTGTGTGGGTCAGCTTCCTCTCTGTCTGTCTGTGTTTGTTGTTTGTACTAATTACAGCTGCTTTGGGAGTGCACATATTTTGCCTTGCTTTTTTGTTAGTCTATTTGTAGCTTCTTGTGCCCTGGTTCGTTTCCACTGTTGTTGTGTTAAGAAGCGACTGCAGACAGGAAGAGTGAAAATGTTCTTTTTGCGGCAGCCCACCTCGTTGATCCTGGGTTTGTTGATGATGCTCTTGGCGCGCTGAGCATAGCGCAGTGTGCTGATGGTCTCGTTGTAGTACCTGCTGGCTGGAGTTATGGCTGCAAGACACACAGTCCAAGGATGTACAGAACTCTTCACTGATGGGAACTATGTACAGGTACAACAGACTGCCTGCCAACTATGTCAGAGATAACACACACACACACACACTCTCTCTCTCTCTCACACACACACACACACACACTCACTCCCCCCCCCTCTGTCTCTGTCTCTCTCTCTCTCTCTCTCTCTCTCTCTCACACACACACACACACACACACACACACACACACACACACACACACAAACACACACACACAAATGATGTTTCTTACTATCTAAATGCTGGCTCCAATACCAATGAACAGCTGTAAGAGAAGAAAGGTAACTCACTGGCAATCATCAGTGTTTTAGAGTTGCCTCCCAGGCTGTCCTTGAGAAGCCAGGTCAGGACGGAGTCTCTGTAGGGAATGTAGAACGGGCGGGACTTGCGGCCCCCACCCTGCGGGGACCCCACCCGCTGTTCCCCAAAGCTGGCAAAGCTCTGGTTCGAACCCATCGTCTCACTGCTCCAGGCCAGCAAAGACTTTTCAGCTGCAAAAGGACAGGAATGGAATGTGTGACTGAACAACAATCACAAGGTGACAACCAGGCACTGAAACACTCTAGTAAATAACCATTTACGGCGGTGGTGACATTAACAATGTATGTGGAAAGAGGAGTAGTCGAAGGGGAGGGTTTCAGAAAACCTGATCCTGAAAAGGTGGTGCCTCATCAGAAGCCTGGCAGCACTCACCGAGAGCTTTGATGACGTTGCCCAGCGTGTTGAGCGATTTGTTGA
>JABMCL010002254.1:1522500-1565000 GCA_018857735.1 Alviniconcha marisindica
ACGGTGGCATACAGGGGAACACTGACGGTGGCATACAGAGAACACTGACGGTGGCATACAGGGGAACACTGACGGTGGCATACAGAGAACACTGACGGTGGCATACAGGGGAACACTGACGGTGGCATACAGGGAACACTTGACGACGGAATCACAGCAGAGGGGACATAATCTTGTTGGCATCCGTGGTGCTAGGTATATATGCACGCGAGATAATCAAAATTGCAATCCACCAATTTCGTTGGGCTTACAGAGAAGCAGTCGCTTATGGCCTGTTCTGCTGTTTCTTGATCCTCCCTCCCCTTCCCTGCCCACCCCCCCCCTCCCCCCTGTTTTAGGTCACGGTGTCACGACATGTTCGTAGGCACACAGCGCTATTTGCACCGACGTAAAGGTTTGTGAGCTTTTGTGTGTGTTTTTGTTTAGTTTTGATTTTTGTTTGTTTGTTATTGTTGTTGGTGGTGGTGTTTTTGTGTGTGGTGTTTTTTGTTTTTTGTTTGTTTGTTGGTTGGTTTTGTTGTTGTTGTTTGTTGGTTTGTTGGTTTGTTTGTGTGTGTGTGTGTGTGTGTGAGTGTGTGTGTGTGTGTGTGTGTGTGTGTGTGTGTGTGTGTGTGTGTGTGGGTGTGTGTGTGTGTGTGTGGTGTGTGTGTGTGTGTGTGTGTGTGTGTGTGGTGTGTGTGTGTGTGTGTGTGTGTGTGTGTGTGTGTGTGTGTGTGTGTGTGTGTTGTTGTTGTTGTTGTTTTTGTTGTTGTTCTTTGTTTTTTGTTTTTGTTTGTTGTTGTTTGGGGGGTTAACATATTTTTTCCAGATCAAGCTCAGTTTGTTTCAGACACAAATCCTCAGTCATTCCCTCTTCGCTCCGTCTGAAGTCCACGCTGCACTAATCCCCTCTGTCTTGCCAGCTGCAGTCTCTGTCTCAACTAAATCGGAATGGTTGTGTGGTGGAAGGTGTGTGTGTCGGGTGTGGGTGTGAGGGGTGACAGGGCGGGGAGAGGGAACAGGTGGGGGTGACGTAACGAGGTGGGGGCAGGGTTGACTAACGACGTGGGGGTTGACGTAACGAGGTGGGGGTTGACGTAACGAGGTGGGGGGGTTGACATAACGAGGTGGGGGGGTTGACATAACGAGGTGGAGGGTGGTGGGGGTTAATGGCCCCGAACATAAAACAACCTACTTACTATAATGACAAAGCTGATAGCAACTGAGGCATTTTGGTCACAGGTGACGGAGCAAAGTGACGGATTAAAACGACAGAAATAAACGGCCATGAAGGCCTTGATTAACTCTGCGCGGTGAAAACTGGTGGTCTCCCTTTGATCCCCGGATCGCGCCCACAAACGCCTTCCAGCCACAGATCCTATCAGTGTGCGGGAAACCAGTTCTTACAGCAAACGATCGATTAAGCCGCCGTTATAAAAATCGGCCCCCCGTTGGTCTCTCACAGAAGAAAGAAGGAAGGGAGGAATAAAAATGAGAAGAAGAAGAGCAAGAAGTGAAGTCCGTCAGAAATTGGATTGTAACTTCCGGCCAACAGCAGTCAACAGCAGTCATCGGAGGGCAAAGAACAAGAGGACAGAAGAAAAGGAAAAAAGAAACAAAAAGGGAAGAAAGAAAGAGGGCAAGGCGGGAAGGGAGAAGAAAGAAGAAGTGGACGACAGATACTGACAGGCGGAGTGGCTTCATTGCTTGCATCTTGCTTCAACACGGGCTCAAAACACACAGGGGGTCAAGACGGGTAGGACAACTAACAAGGTATCAAGGGAAACTAACGGAGTATCAAGGGACAACTAACAAGGTATCAAGGGACAACTAACATGGTATCAAGGGACAACTTACAGGGTATCACGGGACAATTTACATGGTATCAAGGGACAACTAACAGGGTGTCAAGGGACAACAAAGTATCAAGGGACAACTAACAGTTATCAAGGGACAACTAACAGGATATCGAGGGACAACTAACAGGGTATCAGGGAACAACTAACAGGGTATCATGGGACAACTAACAGGGTATCAGGGAACAACTAACAGGGTATCATGGGACAACTAACAGGGTAACAAGGAGGGATACAGTTACAGTTACCGTGTCCCATCAACGTGTTCATTCGTCAATACGTAACCGTGTTTGTGTTCTGATCCATTTCTCTGAACGCTGGCAATCAGCTGTGTTGTAGTTGTGTGAACAGAACTGAAGTCAAACTGTCACTGTCGTTTAGTCGGTCCGGGGTAGCCACACACGTACCTCTCTCGCTACAACCCCTACAGATACTGAGTGCGCGCGCTGTGTGTGTGTGTGTGTGTGTGTGTGTGTGTGTGTGTGTGTGTGTGTGTGCGTGCGTGCGTGCGTGCGTGCGTGCGTGCATGCGTGCGTGCGTGCGTGCGTGTAAGTGCTAGAACACACAAATTAATAAGGACGACATACAGGTACTGTATCTCTGTGTAAGCGCTCGGGTGCCAGGGTGAGCTGTGTTCACCGTGGTGGGTGCGAACTCTACAGCAGTCCTTCCTCGCGACCAGCACGCACCAACGGCTGTCTGGTCGTCCTGATTAACCTCTTAAACAGCGGACAACGTCGCCAACTTGGCACCTCATGTGACAGCCTGCCCTTTGATTTCGCCGCCTAAAATAGCTAGACTGCCTTACTTACGTTCTCTTACGTTCAGTCTCGTAAGTAAATCGCTAAAAAAATAGGATTGTTTCTGGTTGACTCACAGCTCCGGCTTATACGGGGAATGTTAAAGAAATCACCCCCACCGTAGTGTATCTCTCCTTCACCTCCCCCCCACACACACACACACTCGCATGCACAAATGTACAAACGCGCGCGTACACTCTCTCTCTCTCTCTCTCTCTCTCTCTCTCTCTCTCTCTCTCTCTCTCTCTCACATCATATATATATATACCCGTCCCTAATAAACCTTACGGTTTCTGTGGACGTTAAGCACATGTTTACTTACTTACTATATATATATATACACACACACACACACACACACACACCACCACCACCACCACCACCACCACCACCACCACCACCACCACCACCACCACCACCACCACCACAGAACGTACTCTTCCAAAATAAGCGAGAGACAAAGACAGCAGTGTGATTGACTGTGCACCGGCACACACAATAATAATACTTCCTACGGCAGTCAGAAACAACACAGAAAGCAGTCAGAAACAACACAGAAAGCAGTCAGAAACAACACAGAAAGCAGTCCCCCTCAAACAACCCCAAAAAGGGGAAAGGGGGAGTCCCCCCAAACAAACACAAGGGGAAAGGGGGAGGTCCCCAAACCAACAAACGACGACAAATGGTGGGGCCCCGGCTACCCTAAACACGGGAAATGGTGGGCCGCGGCTCCGCGACCAAACAGTGGACACGAGCAGACGGGAAACCCCCCGGAAAAGGGGACGAGCAGACGGGAAATGGAGCACGTAGCAACACTTTGGGCTTCGTCCGTGTGCACTTAGCCTACCGCCCTCTCCCACACGATCCACAGAAACGGCCATTGTCGGGCAACAACTCGGTGCCCACTGCTTTGGGGGCAGCTACAGAGCAAGCCTTAGAGAAAGAAAAAAAGGTACCCCCCGCCCCCCCCCCCCAACTACAATCTCCAGTTGTACGTCCAGCTACACTTTCAGCACGTGACCACTCGCTCTTTCTCTACACTTTGTCCAATAGTAATGTTCTACAATATAAAGTGAACTCCAAAAAGGTGCAGAAGTTGACAACATGCCAGACTACCAGCAAACGTATGTGACGGTTTAACTCTACCTGTGACTTTGACACGTACTGTCCGGGAATAAACTGTAGGCTTGTACATCATGGGGTTGGCCCTCTGTGTCCCATTCCCGCTGTGTCCCATTCCCAGTGTGTCCCAGTCCCAGTGTGTCCCAGTCCCATGTTTCCCATTCCCAGTGTGTCCGGCCAGTCCCTGTGTGTCCCATTCCCACTGTGTCCCAGTCCCAGTCCCACTGTGTCCCAGTCCCACTGTGTCCCAGTCCCAGTCCCACTGTGTCCCAGTCCCACTGTGTCCCAGCCACACCGTGCCCTGGTACCACTGTGCCCCAGCGCTTTGAGAACGGGACACAACGAGACTGGGGTACAGTGACAGTGGGACACAAGAACGACCCCACGTATCACACGGCAAACACACACACACACACACACACACACTCTCTCTCTCTCTCTCTCTCTCTCTCTCTCTCTCTCTCTCTCTCTCTCTCTCTCTCTCACACACACACACACACACACACACACACACACACATACTCTCTCCCCTGCCCCCCTCCCTCCCATCTGTCTGTCTGTCTGTCTGTCTGTCTGTCTGTCTGTCTGTCTGTCTCTCTCTCTCTCTCTCTCTCTCTCTCTCTCTCCTCTCTCTCTCTCCACACACTCACACCACACACACACACACACACCACACACACACCCCCCCTCTCCCCTTACACACACACACACACACACACACACACACACACACACACACTCTCTCTCTCTCCTCCCCTCCTCCCCCCTTCACTGACACACACACACACACACACACACACACACACACACACACACACACACACACACACACACACACACACACACACACACACACGCACTAGCGCTTGTGCAATAACTGCCGGTGCCGAACAATAAGGTTAAAGAACAAGCAACCCCCACATCGAACACTATCCCACACAAGCAACTGAAAACACGCCAGCGGAATGTGGCTTCCGCAATCCTCCAGTCCCAGCTCCAATCAGCATTACACTGGCTAAACAAGGTTTAGTTTGTCACCTCGCGCGGTAAAACATCCCCTTTGTGTGCCTACCTACTGAAAGTCACCGGCATTGTCAGTATGCTATACATATATGCCCACTTTGATTGCACCGGTCTGGTTACTGGTAACAGTACACCCAAACACCTACTTTGGTTGCACAGATAACACTGGTACAGATAATATAGGACTGAAAAGCATTCAATGAAGCTTCGAACCGTCATTGTGACCTTGACCTTGAACACAGCCATTCAGTCTTTTCGCGAGACACTCAGACCTACAATGACGTTCAACGAAACAAAGTTTGGTTGCAAAAGGATCAGCAGTTCTAACGATACAATAGAAACGATCATGTTTTGTTTATGTGAGCCCACTGTGTGACCTTGCCCTTGAAGATAGCAAAACAATCTTTCCGCATGACACTGTGGCTCACGATGATGCGTTACCGTACTACGTTTGGCTACAAAAGCTTACATCGTCCAGAAGATACCATCCGGACAAACACTGAATCAAACTTTGATCCTTCGCTGTGACCTTGACCTTGAACAGAGCAATCGAATCTCTCCACTACGTATTCTGGCTTATGATTATGTACCATCAAGATAAGTTTGCTCGCATTTGATTATATGAACCCTAATTATGACCTTGACCTTGAAGACTGTAACCCATGTTTTTGCCATGACACTCTGGTTTTTGATGATATATCATCATGCCAGGTTTGGTTACAAAACATTCAGCGGTTCAAAAGATATCGTCTGGACAAACATTAAACATTTTAACCGTTGCTGTGACCGTGACCTTGATCACAGATTTCAAATATTTTCACAGGACATTTCAGCTTATGGTGATCTACCGTCAAACTAGGTTTGGCTGCAAAAGAATCATTAGTTCAGGAAATATCGCCCAAAATAGTCCAAGTTTGGCTATGTAAGCCCTAGATGTGACCTTGACCTTGCAGACAGCAGCTCAATTTGTTCCCATGACACTCCGGTTCTTGATGAGGCACCGTCATGTCAAGTTTCGTTACAAACGGCTGAACGCTTCAGAAGGTCTTCTGGACAGAGCCCCCTACCTTATTATGGGATGTATGAAACAAAACTGACCATCCGGCCAATAACTGGTTTATTTTGACATCTGGCTACGTTACCAAACAAATATGTCTGGGGAAAGTCCGTCTAGTTTGTCAACTGTAAAGTTACGCGGTGAATGGGTATCTCGTTTGTCACCAAAAAGTAAAGTGACGGAATCCCGCAAGCTGCTCTATAGTACACAGCCTATGGCGCTCCAACATGGGGGGAGAGGGGGTTGGGGGTTGTGGGGGGGGGGGGGGGGGGCATTTACTAACGTGGTGCAACTTTCGTTATACTTGCAGTTTTCCAGTCATTCCACTGTGATCATGTTTTTGTCATGCTACTGCTTTTGTTTCGGTCGACAGCGCGCGCGCACGCACGCACGCACGCACGCACACGCACGCACGCACGCACAAACACGCACGCACGCAAGAACGCACACACACACACACACAGGTATGTGCAAGTGCAGAAGGCCACCTTGACCCTTACTCTCTCCCCCTTCCACCAGGTCAGCCTGGTTCCCCCATTCCCACAGGGCAACAAAACACCCGGACACAACAAGCCACACCCGTCAATGACACCCCTTTCGCCAGCAAGTCGCCGCGTTCCCCAGCACAGCGCTGGGCACGAGACTGTCCCACTTCCCACCCCACCCCTCCAACTGCCCCCGGCCTAATCAATGACCCGGCAAAAAACGGCACGCCGCGTCCCGCTGTCCCATCAATCACAGCGGGAAGCCGCCAGGTAGAGACGAATCCAAACAAAACGGACCCAGCCTGTTGGGGAAGAGTGTAATTTGTCGGCACCGCTACCTTGCTACGGACAGCCCTTGTGGTTGACAGTGCGGTGTATGTCAGTGGACGGCGCCCGTGTCGTGCGACATGATGTGAAGCACTCACCGTTTGTTTCGCCAGAAACGGCGTCAGAGCAGGACAGTGAATTGGACCAGTGGAGAACGAAGCACTTTTCCTTCCCCTGGCGGGGGGGGGGGGGGGGGGGGGAGGGGGGGGGGGGGGGGGTATGGGGGGCGGGCGGGGTACTGCCACAGCAGCAGTCAAGCCCCCCCCACCCCCACCCCTGAATGAGAAATAGGTCTGAATATAGCGTTGCGTGCTCCACCGGTATCTACTGCCTAGAACTCTATCTACCCCTCTAAATTCTACCTTCACTGGCTCACTCAAGGTTAAAAAAAAAAAAAAAAAAAATCCTAATCCTTTTCCAACATAGAGACTTACGGTCTGTGACTGAGACTTCAGCTTGTGACATGGCGGTCGACTGGCCCCGATGTGACCATCGCAGAGGGCAGGTCGCAAATATCAAACGAAATTTTTCTCAAGGTGTGGTTACACAATGGCCTGACAAAGCGATTACCCCATTTCTGGCGTAAAGAAATTAGTATTAGCTGCTTTTATAATTAACCCTTTTTTTTTACAATCCATTTAACACGGTTTAAAAAAGAAAAGAAAAGACAAAAAGATGGTCCCTTCACCGTAGACTCCATCAAACGGACTCGCTGAAAAGAAAACTGCACGGAAATAGGACTGTAGGCAATGTTTCCGGTCGTTCTCCGTCTACGACGTTTCCAGTCGTTACAGTAAGTAAACGTGGTGCTTAACGTCCACAGAAACTGTACGGCTTATTAGGGACGGGGAGAAAGGGGGAGGGTTTATGGAGGTGGGGGGAGAGGGAGATTATATACCTATCGCTACACGGTCACCACCAGAATGACTCCTGCCTTAAGATGGGCAGTTATGAGAGCCATTTTACTGTTTCATTAATTGCGAGGGACAAAGTCGCAAGGCAGTGTCCAGAGACCACAATTTTTGAAGAGAAAGGAGAGCCGAAGCGTTCCAGTCGTTTGCGTCATGGACCTATATATACTGGTGCGTACCTCACACTGTGTCTGTTTGTGGCAATACTTGATCATGACTAATTGGATGATTTTCCTGACTTATTGGATGGTGAAACATGACTAATTGGATGGTGAAACATGACTAATTGGATGGTGAGACAAGACCAATGGATGGTGAAACATGACTAATTGGATGGTGAAACATGACTAATTGGATGGTGAAACATGACTAACTGGATGGTGAAACATGACTAATTGGATGATGAAACATGACTTATCGGATGGTGAAACATGACTAATTGGATGGTGAAACGTGACTAATTGGATGGTGAAACATGACTTATCGGATGGTGAAACATGACTAATTGGATGATGAAACATGACTTATCGGATGGTGAAACGTGACTAACTGGATGGTGAAACATGACTAATTGGATGGTGAAACGTGACTAATTGGATGGTGAAACAAACACAGAAAAGGTTCAAAAGAACGCTTACTTACTGACACAGATACAACTTGTGTCTGTGTCCTAATGAATAAGCGTTCTTTTGAACCCTTTATGTGTTTGGATCTTGTTTTAGAACGCTAGCAGTCATTCTGGTTTCAGATTGGTTTGTTGTTGTTGTTGTTGTTGTTGTTTGATGGTGAAACGT
The DNA here is from genome assembly GCA_018857735.1 of Alviniconcha marisindica. Classification (NCBI taxonomy): domain Eukaryota; kingdom Metazoa; phylum Mollusca; class Gastropoda; family Provannidae; genus Alviniconcha; species Alviniconcha marisindica. Next base: position 1,530,855 of record JABMCL010002254.1, read on the forward strand.
TCCTCCATTTACCACACTATCTGAACGATCTCAATTTGTCATCCATTTCTCAGCAAATGAACTAACAGCACCGCTTGTTTAAATCGGGCTTTTCTGCTTGCTTGCTTGCTTACTTGATAATTGGACCGACTGACTGACTGACTGACTGACTGAGTCCCACTCCTAATCCCCCGGCAAAAACGGCCCAGTGCCGGCCACTGCTCCAGCAATCACTGATTGATTTATTAACTACATAACTGGTTAGTGGATTGATTGACTGAATAACTTACTACTCGACCGATTAACGGATTGGATAACTGATTGATTGATTGACCGACTGGCCAACAATCCTGCTAACGGTCTGTTTCATAAAAGGGCTTTTTTGTTTTGTTTTGTTACATAACGTTGATCTCTTTGTTCTTTCCACGTTCAGTGAGCGCAAGGTTAAGTCCACAGTGAATGTTGAACTGCAACAGAAATGTGCCAACGTGTAACGGTAATGTAATGACTGTCCTTTCACTACTACTTTCAGGCAGCAATCACATTTACATACAGGTGCACGTTCTCACTTTGCAAACAATCGCAAATCAATCGCCATGTTGTGTGGTCTGGAATTTAAAACATGTGATCGCGATAAAGCGGTATGTGGCACAGTCAATGTGGCACAGTCAACAGTTACCAAGACGTACCGTTGTGTATATGTTTGTGCCAACTGCGCACGTCATTTGCATATTTGTACACCTCATACCTACCAAGGCGTACCGTTGTATTTCTTTTTATATCTACAACGCCCATCATTTGCATATATATACATGGTATTTACCAAGACTACCACAGGCCTATCTAGAGATTTCCTGGCGGAAGACTCCTATAACACCACCTAAAGACACACGACAATGTGCTTCGGTCTCAACGCCATACCGAGAAGTCATGCACCCATCTAACATATGCACGGGCACTACAATCGAATCGATCAATACGGACGATATGCCGAGAAGATTTCAAAGCGCACAAGAGGGGGCACTTTGGAGAGCCTCAACCACGTTATTGTCTGCGGCTGGAAGTGTTTGCTTTGCCCGCAATGTAAGCCCCTCCTCCGACAAAGAAGGGCGGACGGAATCGCTGAGATCTCAACGGGCCGAATGGAAAGCAATGTCATCTCAGCTTGACAGCCTGTTTGTCTTTCGGCCAGATTCAAAACGATGAGTAAACGGCGCGTGCAGGGGTGGAAAGGGTAAGTGGTATCGCGGTGAAAAGAGAGACGGAGCCTTCGACTGGGGTAACGACTTCCGGTACCACCCGTACGTCCATGGACACCAGGCTTGCTTTAAACCACCTTCCTGCTTCCGACACACTAACTGCAGACACACGGTTGTGTCAATCATCCCAACAGTCAGCCAATCATGCAGTCAATCACACAGTCAATCATGCAGTCAATCAGACTTCCTAGCGATCGGTCTTGTGTCCGTGGGAAGAGGGATGAAAATATTGTTTGTTTGTTTGGTGTGTGTGTGTGTGTGTGTGTGTGTGTGTGTGTGTGCGCGCGCGTGCGTGCGTGCGTGCGTGCGTGCGTGTGTGTGTGTGTGTGTGTGGTTTGGTGTGTGTATGTTGGTGTGTGTGTGTGTGTGTGTGTGTGTGTGTGTGTGTGTGTGTGTGTGTGTGTGTGTGTGTGTGTGTGTGCACGCGCTAAAAATAAAGTGACCTGCCCGTCTCTTTGAAATCAATTTACTGAACTACCCCATTGTCGAGCAAGGGTGCACGTCTGCCGTATTTCAACAACTGACAGCCCAGCTAGTACTTTAACAACTGACAGCCCAGCTAGTACTTTAACAACTGACAGCCCAGCTAGTACTTTAACAACTGACAGTCCAGCTAGTACTTTACCAACTGACAGCACAGCTGGTACTTTAACAACTGAAAGCACAGTTAGTGCTCCGCTCAAGTCAACACAGGCAGGGAAAAGACTCGTTGTGCCAACAGCCCCGATGCCACCACCAAGGGGACAAGTCAGAAGGCGGGAGACCATAATGGTACGCATTCTGCCAACACAACCAGTGCTTGAAAAGCCTCAAAAGGGAACGACGTTTTTCTTCAAGGGTCGCTGTTAAACAAGTTACATAAACAGACGGCAAACAACACGCACGTTCAAGGGGCTAGAACGCTTAAGCAAGCGTTAGCCTCGGCCCCTCTTTGTGTCGAGGGAACAGAGAGGAGAGACCACGGCACAGTTTGCTGCGTCACGCCCGGAAAACTAAGCCAAAGGCAGGAAGAAAGAAAGCGAGAAAGAAAGAAAGCTGTTCTTGCGGGCGCTATGTAACGATGGTCCCTTTTCCCCGCAACGTTCTCCCCACAGTGTGGCACCGCGGTGCAGAAATGAAGGTCCCCTCCACCGACAACCCGAAGCTATCAAAGGCTTCCACTTTCAAAGCAAGGAATAGGCTAGAATATAGCCTCGTATGCTTCGCTTACTACCATAAATTCTCCCTTTTTTAATTTTTTTGGCCTTCCTGGTTTATACTTCGCCTACTGCCCAAAAAATCTCCCCTTTTTAAATTTCGGCCTTCCCGGTTCATTCAGTGTTATGCTTTGGCCTCACTCTTCTTGACGCAAGGTGCGCGTGGCGGGAGCAGTGGGTCGGCCCAGTGCTGACTGGAATTTAGGCGGCTGACCGACTGCCGAGTGCCGAGGACCAGTCAGCCAGCCCTGCTTTGTTTGCACCTTAATTCACTCTCTTCCGTTCGCTACACACAAATCCTTAATCTTGTAACGGTTTGGTTTTTCAGCAGCAGCACCAGAAAAACTGAAAACGGCGAAATTCGGTATGGAATACTTCCAAAGGATAATTTCAGCATATTAGTATAAATAGATTGTGTGTCCCTCCGCCATGTACACAAGCCCTCGCCACCACTGACCCAGCCCCTCGCTTTTTTCCTCCACATTGTTTTTAATCGGTGACCTCTCAGAAGCCCCCCCACCCCCCCTCACTCCCCCTCACTCCCCCGCCCCACCCGCTCCCCAAAATCTACGGGTACGCCCTCGCCCCGAAGCGTAGGTGTTGGAAGAGTCCAAGGCATTCGGCTGGCAGCAGAGCGGCAGATTACGCGCAGAATGCCGACCACCACACTACAACGACGACACCCAAGTTGGCCCACGAAATCCCTGACCCGTTCAGTCATCGGTACAGCGCAATCCAGCTTGGCCACGGTCCCATTCGGTCTGCCGTATTCAAAGGAATTAGCCGCTATTAGTGTTCTGGTTATACTCCAAAGGGCAGCGAACGGACTGCCTGCTCACTGGCTCCGACTGACAACAACAACAACAACCGCCCACCGTTTGTGGCGGAAGTCGGTGGACAAAACGAATGACATGGGAGTTGCGCCAAACAAGGCAGCAGGCGGGTCTTTAAGTCGTGGCGTTGACGTAAGGCAGACTCCGTAAGCGACAGAACATCTGTGCAGTGGTTTATGGTCAATACCGGTGCCAAACAGGCAGCAGGCGGGTCTGAAAGTCGTGGCGTTGACGTAAGGCAGTCTCCGTAAGCGACAGAACATCTGTACAGTGGTTTATGGGTTAATACCGGTCACCAGCACTGGCCGTCCGCCTGCAACCTCTTTGTGAAGAACGTGTCCAGTGATTCCGCCTCGCTTCACAGTCAGTGCAACGGCAACCGGGGTGGCAGCGCCACACAGCTTACTGCACAGCCACACAGCTTACTGCACAGCCACACAGCTTACTGCACAGCCACAAAGCTTACTGCACAGCTTACTGCAGAGCCACACAGCTTACTGCACAGCCACACAGCTTACTGCACAGCTTACTGCACAGCCACACACTTACTGCACAGCCACACAGCTTACTGCACAGCTTACTGCACACCCACCTTACTGCACAGCCACACAGCTTACTGCACAGCACACTTACTGCACAGCCACACAGCTTACTGCACAGCCACACACCTTACTGCGCAGCCACACACCTTACTGCACAGCCACACACCTTACTGCACAGCTTACTGCACAGCTTACTGCACAGCCACACAGCTTACTGCACAGCTTACTGCACTGCCACACAGCTTACTGCACAGCCACACAGCTTACTGCACAGCTTACTGCACAGCCGCACAGCTTACTGCACAGCCACACAGCTTATTGCACAGCCACACACCTTACTGCACAGCCACACAGCTTACTGCACAGCTTACTGCACAGCCAGACAGCTTACTGCACAGCCACACAGCTTACTGCACAGCCAGACAGCTTACTGCACAGCCACACAGCTTACTGCACAGCCACACATTCCCCTTACGGCACAACCATTCCCCTTACGGCACAACCATTCCCCTTACCGCACAACCATTACTGCACACCATTCACCTTACTGCACACCATTCCCCTAGCACACCATTCACCTTACTGCACACAACACATTCGCCTTACTGCACATTACTGCACAACCATTCACCTTACTGCACACAACACATTCACCTTACTGCACAATTCTGCACAACCATTCACCTTACTGCACAATTACTGCACAACCATTCACCTTACGCCAATTACTGAACAACCATTCACCTTACTGCACAACCATTCACCTTACTGCACAATTACTGAACAACCATTCACCTTACTGCACAATTACTGAACAACCATTCACCTTACTGCACAACCATTCCGCTGATGACTGCACAACCATTCACCTTACTGCACAATTACTGAACAACCATTCACCTTACTGCACAATTATGACAACCACCTTACTGCACAATTACTGAACAACCATTCACCTTACTGCACAATTACTGAACAACCATTCACCTTACTGCACAATTACTGAACAACCATTCACCTTACTGCACCATCACTTACTGAACAACCATTCACCTTACTGCACACCATTCACCTTACTGCACAATTACTGCACAACCATTCACCTTACTGCACAATTACTGAACAACCATTCACCTTACTGCACAATTACTGAACAACCATTCACCTTACTGCACAATTACTGAACAACCATTCACCTTACTGCACAATTACTGAACAACCATTCACCTTACTGAACAGCCATTCACCTTACTGAACAGCCATTCCGCTGATGACAGCACAGCCATAAGCTCACCTCCCCCCTCCCACCCCCACTCAGCAGAGGAGACCTTAATTTTCTGCGTGCACGGTGCCCAACGAAGGGGAAAAGGTACGAAGTGAGTGCACACTAAGTCCCTATGACACGGCATTAGTGAAATCTGATCAACCCTTTGCAGTTATTACGCCCACCGTACGACTCCCAAACTGTGGAGCGGCTGGGACCCAGCGTTCCCCACGCCGGCCCGCAGAACCCTAGGGGCTGGGCGCAGGACTTTCCCACAGCGGTGAGTGGGTCTAATCGGCTGATCCGCCCTACAAAGTAGGTCCCGGCCGCCTGGAAGAGGCTGTCCTTGGCTTCTCGCCGTGACGGAGCTGCCCGTGATGTGAGGCTGTGTGGCCGTAAGGGGATTACGGGTGGTCCGTTGACTTGCCCCCTCTACCCGTCTTGCCGGCACCAGCCTCGCACCCCGGGCCTCACGCAGCACTCCTGCTCTCCGCACGGGCCGAGGTCAGCGGGCTGGGGATGGTTAACGCTGGCATGTGCCGCACGAAAGTCGTGACGCGTTGTCTGGAATTCGGTGACACGGGCTCAGGATTAGCAGGCTAACCCTCAGCTGGTCAATCCCAAACATGTCTCCCTCACCCACAAGTCGGTTTACTGGGGGGGTGTTTCCACCACCTTGAAGTCAATCTACTGGCGCCAACAAGTCAGCCACTTGACGTTTAACGCCCAGTCAACCGGAAAAGTCATATCAGGGCGAAACCGCAAATCAACGAAAACACAACGAAGTCTGATTCACTGGTTATGCCACACAACAACTCCTATCCAAACAGAACAGAAAACTATGCTGAATTAACACCCCAACTCCCCAGCCCAACAAAAAGGCACAATTAGTGCAGTGACTACGCCCGAGTTGCTGTATCCTGACCACTGAAGAAGAAACTTTGGTATCCGTGGTTTTTGTACAGCACGGACCTCCACTTCGACCTCCCGCTACACCAACCGGGAGTGAGAAGGTAGAAAGGGACAAGTGACGTCAGCTGACCAAGCACATAACACAATATTCTGACACACTGTCGGCACCGCACTACGACTGTTCTCACACACTGTCAGCACCGCACTACGCCTGTTCTCTCACACACTGTCAGCACTGCACTACGACTGTTCTCTCACACACTGTCAGCACCGCACTATGACTGTTCTCACATACTGTCAGCACCGCACTATGACTGTTCTCACATACTGTCAGCACCGCACTATGACTGTTCTCTCACACTGTCAGCACCGCACTATGACTGTTCTCACATACTGTCAGCACCGCACTACGACTGTTTTCACACACTGTCAGCACCGCACTACGACTGTTCTCTCACACACTGTCAGCACCGCACTACGGCTGTTCTCTCACACACTGTCAGCACCGCACTACGCCTGTTCTCTCACACACTGTCAGCACCACACTACGACTGTTCTCTCACAAACTGTCAGCACCGCACTATGACTGTTCTCACATACTGTCAGCACCGCACTATGACTGTTCTCACACACTGTCAGCACCGCACTATGACTGTTCTCACATACTGTCAGCACCGCACTATGACTGTTCTCACACACTGTCAGCACCGCACTACGACTGTTCTCTCACACACTGTCAGCACCGCACTACGACTGTTCTCTCACACACTGTCAGCACCGCACTATGACTGTTCTCACACACTGTCAGCACCGCACTATGACTGTTCTCTCACACACTGTCAGCACCGCACTATGACTGTTCTCACATACTGTCAGCACCGCACTATGACTGTTCTCTCACCCCCACTGTCACAGCACCCGCACTACGACTGTTCTCACACACTGTCAGCACCGCACTACGCCTGTTCTCTCACACACTGTCAGCACTGCACTACGACTGTTCTCTCACACACTGTCAGCACCGCACTACGACTGTTCTCTCACACACTGTCAGCACCGCACTATGACTGTCCTCACACACTGTCAGCACCACACTATGACTGTTCTCTCACACACTGTCAGCACCGCACTACGACTGTTCTCTCACACACTGTCAGCACCGCACTATGACTGCTCTCTCACACACTGTCAGCACCGCACTACGACTGTTCTCACATACTGTCAGCACGCACCGCACTACGACTGTTCTTCCCTACACATGTCTGCCTTTGTGCTACATAATCACGCAAAGAAACAAATGAGAACAAGGCACATCTCAGTCTAAATCTGCCCCAGATGTTCTTGGAGTTGGAAGCAATCATCAACAAAGAATCTGGCACGAACATCAATGTAAGAGATGGCTCAAAGGGACCAGGAAGGAAAACATTCCGACAATAAACTAAATCCGCTACATAGAAAACAATTACAGAAGCACTTATTAAACTTTTCTTTCTTCTGGTGGAATTCTGGTGCACTGGTGGCTGATCAGAGAGAGAGAGAGAGAGACATGGAGACAGGGAGAGAGTGAGAGTAAGTTAAGCAAGTAAGTAATTTGGTGTTTTACGCCCAGTCAACCATTACGGTTATCTCAGGGCGTGAGAGAGAGAGGGGGGGGGGGGAGAGGGGGGAAGAGAGAGAGGGGGGGGAGAGAGGGGAGAGAGAGAGGGGGGGAGAGAGACAGGGAGAGAGAAAGAGAGGGGGGGAGAGAGAGAGAGAGTGTGTGTGTGCGTGTGTGTGTGTGTGTGTGTGTGTGTGTGCTTGCGGGTGCGTGCGTGCGTGCGTGTGTGTGTGTGCTTGGGTATGGGGAGGGGGGATGTTTGTTTTCGTATCTTTGTAATGTCTGACTGATATTCGAGCAGTAAATACCCCCAGCCCCACCACGACCAGCGTGTTTGTTCCTTGTTGTCCTTGCACCTGTATAGTGTCACCCCAACCAGCCTGTTTGTTCCTTGTTGTCCTTGCACCTGTATAGTGTCACCCCAACCAGCCTGTTTGTTCCTTGTGCACCTGTGTAGTGTCACCCCAACCAGCCTGTTTGTTCCTTGTGCACCTGTGTAGTGTCACCCCAACCAGCCTGTTTGTTCCTTGTGCACCTGTGTAGTGTCACCCCAACCAGCCTGTTTGTTCCTTGTGCACCTGTATAGTGTCACCCCAACCAGCCTGTTTGTTCCTTGTGCACCTGTATAGTGTCACCCCAACCAGCCTGTTTGTTCCTTGTGCACCTGTATAGTGTCACCCCAACCAGCCTGTTTGTTCCTTGTTCTCCTTGCACCTGTATAGTGTCACCCCAACCAGCCTGTTTGTTCCTTGTTCTCCTTGCACCTGTATAGTGTCACCCCAACCAGCCTGTTTGTTCCTTGTTCTCCTTGCACCTGTATAGTGTCACCCCAACCAGCCTGTTTGTTCCTTGTTCTCCTTGCACCTGTATAGTGTCACCCCAACCAGCCTGTTTGTTCCTTGTTCTCCTTGCACCTGTATAGTGTCACCCCAACCAGCCTGTTTGTTCCTTGTGCACCTGTATAGTGTCACCCCAACCAGCCTGTTTGTTCCTTGTGCACCTGTATAGTGTCACCCCAACCAGCCTGTTTGTTCCTTGTGCACCTGTATAGTGTCACCCCAACCAGCCTGTTTGTTCCTTGTTCTCCTTGCACCTGTATAGTGTCACCCCAACCAGCCTGTTTGTTCCTTGTTCTCCTTGCACCTGTATAGTGTCACCCCAACCAGCCTGTTTGTTCCTTGTTCTCCTTGCACCTGTATAGTGTCACCCCAACCAGCCTGTTTGTTCCTTGTTCTCCTTGCACCTGTATAGTGTCACCCCAACCAGCCTGTTTGTTCCTTGTTCTCCTTGCACCTGTATAGTGTCACCCCAACCAGCCTGTTTGTTCCTTGTGCACCTGTATAGTGTCACCCCAACCAGCCTGTTTGTTCCTTGTTCTCCTTGCACCTGTATAGTGTCACCCCAACCAGCCTGTTTGTTCCTTGTGCACCTGTATAGCGCGTTGAGCCTCTTCCATCTCAAAGAGGGATTCAGCGCTTTAGAAATGTAATAATCATTATTGTTATTATTACAACCAACGGAAGCCGAAAAACACAGGTGCGCGCTGACACACAGACATGCAGACAAACAGACATGAACTGAACAGACACACAGTGACAGGTGTAATAAGTGATTTACCTGCCGGCCAGGTCGACCAGGTGCACCTTGCTGACAGTCTCGCTGGGTAGTTCATCCTCCAGCTTGGCCTGTCAAACGGCAAATACACGGACACTGGATACACACTTCAGGCCACCATCGGTCAAAACTGTACACACACCAGTACCCAGCCACAATGGGTCAAAACTGTACACACACCAGTACCCAGCCACAATGGGTCAAAACTAACTCCTGTCCATAGAATAATGTCCCTCACTGGTCAACCGACAACCCCCCCCCCCCCCCCTGCCCCCACCCCACCCCTTTCCCTGTCAAGTGCACCCCTTCACTTCAAAATCCAGACAAGACAGTCTCAACCGCCACCCTCCCTTCTCCTCCTCCAAAGAAAAGAAAAGTGGATAGGAAAACTAAGAGCCCCCCCCCCCCCCCCCCCCCCACCCCCACCTCCATTCTTGCTTCACCGCTCCTTCGTTCTGTCTCCTACTTTCAGTAAAATCAGTCGGGCCGATAATTTGAGACTGTCTTGTGTTGTTTCATTATTGTGTTATTCTGCTGTGCTGTGTAACTGCGGAAGCGAGTCTGCTTTTTGCTCACCAGGATTCGTTCTGTAGCGGCGGCTAGCGCTTCCGTCTTGCATTGCTTCATTATAGTATTATTCTGCTGTGCTGTGTAACCGTGCAAGCGAGTCTGCTTTTTGCTCATCAGGATTCGTTCAGTACTGGCGGCTAGCCCTTCCTCTTGGGTCCCTTCTATCGCACATTGCCTGGTTTCTGTTCAGCCCTCTGTCGGCTGCCTTCCTTCCCTCACTTCCCGTTCCACTTCTGTCTTCTCTCTCATCCCGTCTGCTGTCACTGCGTCTGACGGACTACTCCTTGGGGTCTTCGCTAATAAAGGAAGGGTTTTACTCGATGTATTCCCTTCTTTGTTTTCCTAATCAAGGCGTCAGCTTCCTCCCTTCACTGTACTTTCTGCGTCAATGTTCAGAACCCATTGGGCTACTGGCTGATATATATACATACTTATCATTTGCTTAATTAAGTGGTGTCTTATGCTAGAATGGGATACGCTCTTTTTCCTAGATGGTTCTGGTTGTTGATTTGCTTATTTATAATCACTTGTTGAATTGCTTCCTTATAACTGCCGGTTGAATTGCATATCTAAATTGTTTATTTACAACTGCTTTTGTCAGAAACTGTTCGCACGGCGCAGTGGCTTCGCTCTACCAGAGACCAGCGCCGTGACGAGACCCCGGTGCACACCGTGACTGACCTGTGTGAAGTTGAGCGTGACGATGGCGTGGCTGCGGCTGCTGTGTTCGTGCATGTGGGTGGCCGCCGTCGTCCTGCAACACAGGTCACAGCCAGCAGGCTTGTCAGAGGCGTGGTGCACGTGCACACTGAACACTACTCACCTCTACACTCGGTATTAACTGCCCCCCTCTTACACCCGCTCCGCCCCCCCCCCCCCCCCCCCCCCCCCCCCCCCCCTCCGCTCCCCCACCTGCTGCTCATCATGGTTCAGCGAACTGTCGTGATTTGACGTGAGGACTTAATCATCTTATCGTAGACGTCAACCGGAACAGAGCCTGCTTCCGTCACTGATGAGTCTGATCGGATCAACGGGCTTGTGTGGAAATTTAAAAAATATATATATATAAAAATGTCAGCAAGCAGCAAACAAGACAATGCTGACATTACATTATACATTACACGGAGCTCACATTATGATTGTATTGATTTTTGACGACGTAACGGAAAATGGTAGGCACAAAAATACAACAATACTTCTATTCACCCTTAAAAGGAAATTCTGTTGTATGCCTAAATAAAACAAGTAAACAGAAAGTAAGTAAGTACCTACACATTTTCACAGTGGCGCCGGTCTTGCTCAGATTAATGCTGTTCCACGCTTAATTTAACTTAAGTGAAAACAACAACAACAACAACCACAAAGATAAACTGCACGCTTTGTTTCAATATTGTATCAAGCGTGGAGACTGTTCGTGGCACGCCAGAGGTCAAATGGGGGTCAGGCTGACAAGGGCAGAATGGCGCCGGCCTAAACAGACGTGTTTTCAATGTCCACGTGTTTTCACTGTCCACGTGCTTTCACTGTCCGCGTGTTTTCACTGTCCACGTGTTTTCACTGTCCAGGGGCTAACTCCACGTAACGTCCACCCCGTCCGCTGCACGCCCTCCGCTCATTTTCCGCTTGACCTGCGGCCAAAGACTGACCAGTCGGCACCGAGCGCCGGGCCACCACTCCGCCGGTCCACGCTGGTCAGTGTCTGGAACCAGGCGTCTGCCCAGTTAGTCAGACCTGTCTCATCACAGCTGAGCGCCGGGCCACCACTCCGCCGGTCCACGCTGGTCAGTGTCTGGAACCAGGCGTCTGCCCAGTTAGCCAGACCTGTCTCATCACAGCTGAGCGCGTGACTGACTTGGTCATAACTGCCCACCTCTCTTCAAACGCGCTGTTTCAGCCGCTGAAGGCAACCCCAACATTATAATGCAAAACGATCCAGGTGGTGTCAATAACAGCGCCAGATCTGCTTCAAACAAACGAGAAAAACGGACCAGAAAAGGAGAGAGAGAGACAGAGAGAGAGAGACAGAGACACACACACACACTGACAGAGAGAGAGAGAGAGAGACAGAGACACAGAGAGAGGGAGAGAGAGACCGAAAGACAGAGAGAGAGAGAGAAAGAGAGAGAGAGAAACAGAGACAGAGAGAGAGAGAGAGAAACAGAGACAGAGAGAGAGAAACAGAGACAGAGAGAGACAGAGAGAGACAGAGGCAGAATGAGACAGAGACAGGGAGGGGGAGGAGAGTCGAAAAGGAAGCGACACGGAAGAGAGGCATGCAGAGGTTCCGGACGGAGGAGGCGGGAGATGCTGACGGCAGAAGCTGGCTGTACCTGAGGTGGTTGCCTCTGTCCAGCAGGGTCTGGATCTCGTCATAGTCCTTCACCAGGTGCCGAGACAGATCTGCAACGGAGCGCACACAGGACGTTAGTCTTCACAAAGTCAACACTCGCCTCTCGTCTTTCTCATCCAACCGTCTTCTCCGCCAGAAAGCAAAACACAACAACAACAACAACAACAGCAACAACAGCAACAACAAAACTACATAAAGTCGTACAATCGCAAAACAGACAGATCATCTAAAGTACAGACCATACAGACACATCATCTAAAGTACAGACCATACAGACGCACCCCCCTCACCCCCTCACACACAAACACCCACACACATACCCCCCCCCCCCCCCCACAACCCTCCCCCGCCACACACACACACACACGGACACGCACACGACCACCACCACCCAAACACATACAGTGAGTAGTGCATACCTTGCACGTACGGCCCGTCCTTCACAAGCCCCTCCCCCCCCCCACCCCCCCACCCCCCCACCACACACACACACACACGCACACATACAGTGAGTAGTGCATACCTTGCACGTACGGCCCGTCCTTGGGGTGTTCCCTCACCCTCAGCGTGTAGCGGTCCGAGTGTGAAGTCGTCCTCAGCAAGTCACGAACACGCTCGTTGTAGATCTCCATGTAACTGTCACATACACACACACAGTCACAAACACGCTCGTTGTAGATCTCCATGTAACTGTCACATACACACACAGTCACGAACACGCTTTTTGTAGATCTCCATGTAACTGTCACATACACACACAGTCACGAACACGCTTTTTGTAGATCTCCATGTAACTGTCACATACACACACAGTTACGAACACGCTTGCTGTAGATCTCCATGTAACTGTCACATACACACACACACACAGTCACGAACACGCTCGTTGTAGATCTCCATGTAACTGGCACATACACACACAGTCACGAACACGCTCGTTGTAGATCTCCATGTAACTGTCACATACACACACAGTCACGAACACGCTCGTTGTAGATCTCCATGTAACTGTCACATACACACACACAGTCACGAACACGCTTTTTGTAGATCTACATGTAACTGTCACATACACACACACAGTCACGAACACGCTTGCTGTAGATCTCCATGTAACTGTCACATACACACACAGTCACGAACATGCTTGTTGTAGATCTCCATGTAACTGTCACATACACACACGCACAGTCACGAACACGCTTGCTGTAGATCTTCATGAAAACTGTCACATACACACACAGAGTCACGAACACGCTCGTTGTAGATCTCCATGTAACTGTCACATACACACACAGAGTCACGAACACGCTTGTTGTAGATCTCCATGTAAGTATTACACACAAACACACACACACACACACACACACACACACACACACACACACACACACACACACACACACACACACACAGAGTCACGAACACGCTTGCTGTAGATCTCCATGTAACTGTCACACACACAGTCATGAACACGCTTGTTGTAGATCTCCATGTAAGTATTACACACACACACACACACACACACACACACACACACACACACACACACACACACACACACACACACACACACACACAGAGTCACGAATACGCACTGGCCATGTTTGTCAATTCTGATGCTGTGTTTACTCCACCACATGTTGAAGTCCAATAAACTGACCACCACTCCAATGGCCACTGCCAATTTTCAGGTACCAAGGAAAATCTCTCTCTCTCTCTCCCTCTCTCTCTCTGGTGTGTGTGCGGGGTGGGGGTTGGGGGGGGGGGGGGGGTATGGAGGCGGTCACATCCAGTTTTGGACTTACCATATGCGCACGAAGAACAGAATTAGTACAAAAGCTAAGCCGAGTTTTGGGCTTACTGCGTGCGAAGGGCAGAACAAATGTCAAAAATAAGTTCAGTGTGTGAGGCGCTGTGCGAAAGAGTGTGGGCGGTTTACCTGATCTCCACTTTGAATGTGATGCTCTCCTCCGGGTAGTCGTCCACGTGACTGAACAAACCCTGCACACATGAAAACAGGACACGTGACTGAACAAACCCTGCAGCAGTGAAAACAGGACACGTGACAGCCTAACGTCACAAAAAGCCGTTAACCCGTCCGTTGTGTTTTCTACGACATATTCGTACTTTTCCAAAACATATTCGTACGCACTAGTTGTTTCAGCTGATCACTTGAAAGCTGACTGTCACAAAAGCAGTATACTTTCGTTCTCAGGTGGCCACGTGTGGTTGGCGAGACGTTAAACCCAAGAACTAACTGGCTAACTAACTAGTTAACTAACTAACCGCTGCCTTTTACTGTGTTTGCATACTATATTTCAGTTGTTGAAGGCAGACAACTGAATTTCCTTTTTAAGGCTTAATAAAGTATTACTGTATTGAATTGTATTGTATTGTATTGTACTGTATTGTATTGTACTGTATTGTATTGTATTGTATTTAGATCGCTTCACGATGTCAGCCACGTACCCAGTCGTGAAGCCCATATCGAGTCCCTCCATTTCACGCCACTTTTCAAACTTTTCTCCACGCTTGGCAGCGGGAAAAAGATCAATGGTTGAGTGATGCGGCGCGGCCCTATCTCGTACTTATCAGTGGCTCGGTGCATTTCCATGGCAACGAGAAAAACCCGCTCCACAGGGGGTTGGGTGTCTACGGAAGCTTTCTTCGGTTTTGGGCAAAACGGTTTTAAATGAGTGGTCGGCGCTGGGGGTTGCGTGGTGGGGTGGGGTGGGGGTTAGACATTACTGCATTGTCTGCACGTAGGATATTCAGAATGTTCACAACAATTTTAAAAAAAACTTGCGTAAAGTAATTAAATGTTCACACACACACACACACACACACACGCACACAAACACGGCGCACGCGCAAACACGCATATACACACACGCGCAAATACATGCTAGTTTTTATTTTTTATTTTTTTATTATATGTTTTATTTGTGACTTATTTAACCACTTTCACATCCATTCTTATTCGCGCTCCTTCACTCTGTCAACGGCTCTCATTCTGTGCCACACCGTCGTCTTCCTTCTTTTTTCCGTTGGGACTATTCACCTGTTGGGACTGTACCTTCACCACAGTCCCGTTCCCCGAGGGAAATCGCTGCTACAACACCGGTATGAAGAGCTAAAAACGAGCCGCTCAGCACACAGCCCTGTGGTAACGCGCCAGTCAGCAGGACTCACAGGGTCAACACAGCAATGAGGCTGCCCAGTGGTCGTGTCGCTGTTTGTTGGTTTAGTTTAGAGGGGACGACCCGCTTACGCCAAGATCCATGAAGCAGTTCACGCCTCGCTGATCCACCAGAACCCACCACGGGGAGTTCGGGGCTCAGCCTCAAGTGGACAGGGTAAGGTTCGATCTTTTAGGACGGCTGATCGTTGACATTTATTTTATGGGTCAAGAAGTTTTGACTGTGACATTTTTTTATGGGTCAAGAAGTTTTGACAGTGACATTTTGTATGGGTCAAGAAGCTTTGACTTTGACATTTTTTATGGGTCAAGAAGCTCTGACTTTGACAATTTTTTATGGGTCAAGAAGCTTTGACTGACATTTTTTATGGGTCAAGAAGCTCAGTGACGAGTAACTGTACTGCAAAACACACAACAAAGGAAGCGCTCGGGAAACTTGTGCAGCTTACACAAGAACAACAATACATTCACCGTCCTATCGGACCGGAGAAGAGTCGATTATGAGGTGTATAGATATAGGAACTGCTCCGACAAAAGCCGTGTGAAGGAAAAACGTTGCTAAGCGATCTAGCCGCACCACTGACAGCGCGACTCGTTCACGTGTATCACGTGTCTGTCTGTCTTTGCGCCGGGCAGTCTCGGTCAACTGCTGGGCAAAGAAAATACAGCGACAAATAACCACAAGCTGAGCGGTTTGGCCCAGCGGTCAGGCGTTAAGCTAGTAAGCGGACGACGTCGGTTTGATTCCCCGCTTCGACTCTCCCTTCTCTTGGAAAGTTGTGGTTTGTGGACACCGCCGTGTGACTGCCGCTCGCAATGAATGAAGCATTAAAAATGGCTCTCATCGCTGCCCATCTCCATGCAGAATCATTGTGGTGGTGACAGTGTAGCGTCAGGTACAGTCTCCCTCTTCCCCCACCTCCTGGGATCTTGGTTCCCACCACTACCTCTTCGGAAACAACTCGGCGTTGAGATTCAAGAGTCAACATTATTATCTCATCAGAGAAATAAAATTCGTGGCTATATATATATATACATATATATATATATATAGATGCCACATCATACTTGACAGTATTACACATTGCATTTGTTGTAGAAAGTACATATTACACAAGTAATAAAAAAGAAATGAAGAAGAAGAAAAAAACGTAGACGTGACTGTAATGATCAAGGGCTACTTCGCTGTAATAACCACTACATAGCAACTACTGTACTGATCACTACCTACTGAAATAATCAATACGTCGTAATTCTGCCATTCTGACACTAACATGTCGACATCCACGGTCCTCATCTCTGGGGGACACTGCGTGACGTCAGAAGGCAAGCCAGCAGGTGCCCGGCAGGCCGTGATGACGGGGAGGGGGAGGCGGAGGACCGAATACGACCCACAGTGGTGCAGACAATTAAGATAAGCCTGGGGCCCGGCAACGAGGGAACCAAGAGTGGACGGTCGGCCAGCTCGGCAAACTGACCGCTGGCTGGGTCACTGGCAATAATGGACACAAAACACGGCCTGATTGACTTGGAACGGTGTCAAAATATTCAACTGGGCCCCGCTTTACTTGTAGCTGGGTGACTTTGTGGGCTAATTGCAACAGGCACACAGCTTTCCTCGAGCGGGCCCGAGGGCGAGTTTGTCAAACAGAGATAGATCTGTAGCCCAAGGCGCATGACGATAAATGGGAAACGACCGTCAGAGCGGTAATATACTGACCCTGTATGAACTGAATGCCTGCAGATGAAATTCAAACTGTCAGACCAGTAATACACTGACCCTGTATGAACTGAATGCCTGCAGCTGGAATTTGAAAACAAAGGCTGCTACTGCTTTACTTTTGTCAGTTTACAGAAATCTGTACCTGCGTGCCTGCCAGCGGGGTGTAACTCGTCTTCACCAAAGACACTGGTATACAGCGCTATGTAAGTTATTATTATATTAAAACAAACAACAACACCAACAACAGAATCATTTCCCTCTTTCTGGTGGCAAGCATTCTTACTCGCTGGCCGTCATTGTCTTTTTCTGTTTTTCCTGAACAACAACAACAGCAACAGGCTTAGAGCTATTAACGATATCTTTCTCTTCCTTTTTCCTTTCAACTCTCCTTGTTTCTGGCGTGGCTTCCCCCTCCCCTTCCCTCTCACGCTTTGCTTTCTGGTCCTTGTTCTTGTTGTTGTGTTTTTGCTTAATGTCCTCAGATGCTAAAAGCATAAAGGTATGGGTCCTTGTGGCGTTTTCAGCCCTTTTGTGACCACGTCTGAACAGCGAGCAGCTCCGACCCTTCCCTCTTCTCCCTCAAAAACATTCAGCTACAATAAACCAAATGGACCAGCGGGAAGGCTACGTTATCTAGTCAGCTCTCAACGAACATAAGGCGCGCACAAGTTTTACGAGATTTTATCTCGGGTAACCCTTCGTATGGAAGGCAACCATGTAGGGAAGGTAGCCACAGTTGGGAGGTAGCCATGGACTGAAGGCAGCCATGGATAGAAAGTCATCATGGACAGTAGGTATCCATGGACAGAAAGTCATTATGGACAGAAGATAGCCATGGACATAAAGTCACCATGGACAGAAGGTAGCCATGGACATAAAGTCACCATGGACAGAAGGTAGCCATGGACAAAAGGCAGCCATGGACAGAAAGTCACCATGGACTGAAGGTAGCCGTGGACAGAAAGTTACCATGGACTGAAAGGTAGCCATGGA
This sequence comes from Alviniconcha marisindica, assembly GCA_018857735.1. Taxonomy (NCBI): domain Eukaryota; kingdom Metazoa; phylum Mollusca; class Gastropoda; family Provannidae; genus Alviniconcha; species Alviniconcha marisindica. Next base: position 1,548,889 of record JABMCL010002254.1, read on the forward strand.
CAGAAAGTCACCATGGACTGAATGTAGCCATGGACAGAATGTCACCATGGACAGAAGGTAGCCATGGACAGAAAGTCACCATGGACTGAAGGTAGCCAAGGACAGAAAGTCACCATGGACTGAAGGTAGCCATGGACAGAAAGTCACCATGGACTGAAGGTAGCCATGGACAAAAGGTAACCATGGACTGAAGGTAGCCATGGACAAAAGGTAACCATGGACTGAAGGTAGCCATGGACGGAATGTAACCATGGACGGAACGTCAGAAAAGAGGCAGATGACGAACAAACGATGAAAACAAGGTTTTCCCACTTGAACTATCTATCTATCCACCCAGACTTTGATCCGACCACGAGCTGGATTCCCCGACATCGATATCCGGAGACTGCGCCAGGGGTGTGCTGCCAAGACCCTGGGAGATAACACTGGCCCCTCAAAATGCCCCCCCCCCCCCCCCCCCCTCCCCCCTACTGTCGACAAGTTAGGACTACGACTGATGGCATACTCGTTCACCTTTCCAGCCAGTAATCTCTACAGTCGTCGCCTTAGTGGCAGATAACGGCAGTGAAAAGTCCGCCCCTTCGCATTGTCCCCGTGAGGCGGGGGGCTGCGATCCGCGGCCCTTATCTCCGTGCTGCTGCCGCCCGCCGTTCACACCCCGGCCCTGGGGCTTAAGCCGAAAGCCCTTCTGCCGCGCTCACCGCCCCCAGACCCAGCACCTCGCCGCGCTCACCGCGCTCACCGCGCTCACCGCCCCCAGACCCAGCACCTCGCCGCGCTCACCGCGCTCACCGCCCCCTGACCCAGCACCTCGCCGCGCTCACCGCCCCCAGACCCAGCACCTCGCCGCGCTCACCGCCCCCAGACCCAGCACCTCGCCGCGCTCACCGCCCCCAGACCCAGCACCTCGCCGCGCTCACCGCCCCAGACCCAGCACCTCGCCGCGCTCACCGCGCTCACCGTCGCGCGCTACGCCCCGACCAGCACCTCGCCGCGCTCACCGTCCCCCAGCCCAGCACCTCGCCGCGCTCACCGCGCTCACCCCCGCTCACGCCCCAGCCCCAGCACCTCGCCGCGCTCACCGTCCCCAGACCCAGCACCTCGCCGCGCTCACCGCGCTCACCGCCCCCAGACCCGCCCTCGCCGCGCTCACCGCCCCCAGACCCAGCACCTCGCGGCGCCTCGCGGACACGCAATGGTGCAAGTCCGTGCCTATTGCTGGAAGGCTGATTTGGAAAACCCATTGCCAACACCGAGCGCAAGGGGAATGTGAAAGATCGGTCGTCTTCTGGGTGGACCTTGTGCAGAGCGAGTCGGGAGGCTGTGATCCGTCCCGAGTGACTTTGCTGCTTAACGTCCACGGAGGCGAGAAGGCCTATTAGGGACGGGGACTAGTGGGAAAAGGGGGACAGAAGAGTGAAACCTCGAAACAGGCGCCAACCCGGAAGACCAGGCTGCCGTGGACCGCCGCCAGAACAACAAATGTTAGGCAGTGTCCGTCCGGCATTGCGCAGCGACCACCGCACCACGCAGTTGCTGTCCCAACAGCTATGCAGAACAGTCACAAAGACAATGTCCGTAGCTCCGCCGTTGGGAAACAACTGAAGCAAAAGAAGTCCAATTCTCTAGTCCAGCTCCACCTCCCTGCTCTTGACTCCTCTGGGCTAACTTCTTCGTGAAAGTCCAGCTCACCTCCCTCCTCTTGATCTGGCCTGGACTCTGTGACCCGTCCCCAAACAAATCGGCCCTTTATACCGAGTATTCCAGGCAGACGAAAGCGCCGATGTCAGAAAACGATCTTTCATCGGATGTTTCGTATTGACACGAGAGCTGACAGGCGTACGGGTATCAGATGCGGGTCGTAGCTGGCGTGTTGGTTGAAGGAAATCACACAGACACTGGGGGATGCGCGGGGAAGAAATTTAAACATAAATGAGATTTTGCATTCTCTCGGCGTCTATTTTCAAATTTAAACGTTATAAAAATATAAAAAATATAAAAAACGCACGCTACGTCTGCCAACACTACCAGATGACACCAAACCATTCTCGGCTACCCCCAGCCCTACCCCGTCCACTCCCCCCCTTTACCCCCCATTGCACCACGCCCCTACCCCGTCCATTCCCCCACATCCCGCCCGTTCCACTCTCCCCTTACCCCTCCCCTATTCCACCACGCCCCCCTACCCCGTCTATTCCACCTCACTCTGACCCCGTGCATACCACCCCATCCTTACCCCCTACATTCCACCCCGCCCTTACCCCCTACATTCCACCCCGCCCTTACCCCCTACCCCGTGTATTCCACCCCTCCCTTACCCCCTACATTCCACCCCGCCCTTACTCCCTACCCCGTGCATTCCACCCCGCCCTTACCCCCTACCCCGTGCATTCCACCCCGCCCTTACCCCCTACCCCGTGCATTCCACCCCGCCCCTTTTCCTTGTCCCACGGTGGTGTGACGCTGCAAATCCCGGTAAGCCCCGAGAAGTGAGAACAGATCACAGCCTGTCCACTTATCGGGCGATAGCGGCCAAGGACCTCTGTATCCTATATATATATATATATATTATATATATATATATATATATATATATATATATATATATATATAGTCCATGATAGCGGCCCTGCAGACTGGGGCCCGGGAGACCCGCGGGGCCGATAGAACAGTGCTGTCTGCATGGCCGCCACAGTGCCACCACACAGTCCGCTGGCGGCTGGAGACCCGCACACCCACACTCACTGCCTCGCTTTCCCGCACTTTCCCCCCAAACCCCGCTGTCAGACTTGCCCAAAGTTAGGCAGCTAAGACTGTGGAGATCACTACGGCGTCAGGTACGCACGTAAATAACGGGCGAGTCCGCCCCGAGTACACCTCTCTCTCTCTCTCTCTCTCTCTCTCTCTCTCTCTCTCTCTCTCTCTCTCTCTCTCTCTCTCTCTGTGATCTTTCTGCAAATTTGTTGGAACTATGAAACTGCATTAATCAATTGCTTAATCGTGCTTATAATATTTGTTTATGGTATTGTCGTGTTTATTTGTGTTTGTAGCGAAGCAAGGACTGGCTGTTAGGTAGGTCCAAATGGACCTAACGCTACTATCCTTCAGTATTAAAGTTTTCGAGTTCCAGTTCGAGTTCTCTCTCTCTCTCTCTCTCTCTCTCTCTCTCTCTCTCTCTCCTCTCCCTCTGATCTTCTGCAAATTTGTAGGAACTATGAAACTGCATTAATCAATTGCTTAATCGTGCTTATAATATTTGTTTATGGTATTGTCGTGTTTATTTGTGTTTGTAGCGAAGCAAGGACTGGCTGTTAGGTAGGTCCAAATGGACCTAACGCTACTATCCTTCAGTATTAAAGTTTTCGAGTTCCAGTTCGAGTCTCTCTCTCTCTCTCTCTCTCTCTCTCTCTCTCTCTCTCTCTCTCTCTCTCTCTCTCTCTCTCTTCTTCTTCTTCTTCTCTTCTTCTTCTTCTTCTTCTTTTTTGTTGTTGTTGTAAAGGTCCCGTCTCGACAGTACACTCCCGTCTTACCTTCCTACTTCGCTCTGCAGGTATCAAACGTCACACACCTTCTGATCCTCAAGCGAGAAGTTTTTCAAAATCTTTTGGTCAGCGCTCTTTCATCTTCGTCGCTCCATCTGTCTGAAATTGGCTGCCTGCCAGTCTGTGAACTCTCCCCACCATGTCTGGGTTCAAAACCCGGCACAAGACTTTCCTCTCTAGACAGGCCTTTTCACAGACCTAGGGAGACCATTGCTGTGACCACAGATTATGTTGTCTGTCTGTCCACGCATATATGTGCGTGTGCGTGCGTGCGTGCGTGCGTAGTGTGTGTGCGTGTGTGCATGAATGGTGCGTGCTAGCGCATTGAGTTTTTGTTTCGCAAAACGATTTGCACTCTATAAGAGCTATCCATTATTACCGACAACAACAACAAAAGCATTTACTTACTTCACATATCCTCGGTGTCAGCCCAACTTCTCCCTGAAACAAAACAACCATTACATTATCAAGCAAATTCTAACATGTGCTTCTGAACTGGTTGTAAGCTGTTCTTGACTTCTTTCTGTTCGTGTGTGTGTGGTGTGTAAGTGGTGTGTGTGTGTGTGTGTGCGTGCGTGCGTGCGTGCGTGCGTGCGTGCGTGCGTGCGTGCGTGCGTGCGTGGTGTGTGTGTGTTACACAGGCACATAAACATGCGTGCCCCCCCCCCACCCCCCCCCGTGCCCATAGCAAGTAATCATAATTTTTAATTAAAAATGCATTAACTGATTGAATGTGCAATCTATATCATCCGGAGGGGAATGCAAGAGAGTCGCAGTTTCTAAAATAAAATAAAAGTTAAAAAATGAATGGTTGGAGGCATATTACCAGCGGAGAAACTAACTGGGTACTTTGACCAGATTTCAGGTCTAAATCGGACCAAAGGGTACCCTCAACCAGATTAAGGGGTACTGCAAGCAGACTAAAGGGTACCCTCAAAACGGGTACTCTGAACCAGACTAAAGAGTAACCTGACAGGCACACTCCACCACAGCAACGGATCCCTGAAACAGTGCGGGTCTGTCTCACAGTGCGATCACCTGTCTGACCCACAGACAGAACGACCACCTCTCTGACCCCACAGACAGAGCGACCACCTGTCTGACCCCACAGACAGAGCGACCACCTGTCTGACCCCACAGACAGAGCGACCACCTGTCTGACCCCACAGACAGAACGACCACCTGTCCGACCCCACAGACAGAGCGACCACCTGTCTGACCCCACAGACAGAGCGACCACCTGTCTGACCCCACAAACAGAGCGACCACCTGTCTGACCCCACAGACAGAGCGACCACCTGTCTGACCCCACAGACAGAGCGACCACCTGTCTGACCCCACAAACAGAGACCACTGTTGGCCCACAGGTCTGTCTCACATGGTACAACCACCTGTCTGACCCCACAGACAGAGCGACCACCTGTCAGACCCCACAAACAGAGACCACCTGTCTGACCCCACAGACAGACTCAGGGCAGGTCTGTCTCACATGGTACAACCACCTGTCTGACCCCACAAACAGAGACCACCTGTCTGACCCCACAAACAGAGACCACCTGTCTGACCCCACAGACAGAGACCACCTGTCTGACCCCACAGACAGACAGACTCTGCCGGCTGGCGGCGTGCGGAGCTACCCACGGCACCAGGACGGCCCTGCTGCAGGACAGACAGTGGGCACTGCGGGGACTGTGGGCATGGCGGGGACTGTGGGCACTGCGGGGACTGTGGGCACTGTGGGCACTGGTGGAGTGGACTGACCGGGTGGCCCATCATGGTGAACGTCTTGCCCGTGCCCGTCTGGCCGTAGGCGAAGAGACAGGCGTTGTAGCCGTCAAAGGCGGCCTGCAGGAGTCCCGGCCTGCAGACCTCCGGACCCAGTCCTGGACACACACACACACACACACACACACACACACACACACACACACACACACACACACACACACACACACACAAACCACACACACACACACACACACATTTTTCTTGTTAATGTTGTACGAACACTGGCACGCAATCGAAGGAAAAACCAAAATGCAAAGCAAAACACCAAGAAGGTACAGCAAAGTGAAACCAAAGAAAAATAAGAAGGCACAACAGCTGACGGACGTTACTAAACAACGATCAACGAACACACGGAAACGGCTCCACTGCAAAAACTGCAAGCAATACCCCCCCCCCCCCCCACCCCCCACCCTCTCCACATCTGCACCAAACTCCGCGCAGCAGCAAGAAGGCACCACTACACTACTGGTACTGCATACAAAACATGTACATAATAAAATATAAATACAACATCATTCCGACAGATTGCGCTAGGCCTACACACGGCCGACACCTGCACACACCTGACGAATACCAGAAAAAGCGACAAGGGTAGCATGCCGCTCAACTCAAAGCCCCGCTGGGTTGTTTCACCTGTAGGAACTCGGTGCCCCCCCCCCCCCCCTCCCCACCCCCCAACTGTACAGAGAGCACGGGTCTGCAGACTCCTGTCATACTTCATCCAGGTACGTGGTTGGAATTGGCACTAAAGGCCTTGCTATTTCACGGTAATTGAAGACGTGTTGGTAAATACAGCCACTTCCACACACCACAGCCAGACTCCAGACCGCCGTGCAAATCATGCCTCCCTGCGCTTTCTGCTCGGCTAGCAAGTACCAGTAGCAACAACTGCGGACATGCACTTCAAGCCAGGGGAAATCTACAGCTGATACTTCACTTGTCAACATAAAAATGATAAAACAAAAAGAAATACGCGTTATCTAGTTAGCTCTTGGATTTGAACGTCCTGTCAACCACACAGGGTCATCTGAGGACAGGTCACACATACAACACTCTTTTACACCAGTTCAAAACACGCCACTAATTGACAAGTAAGAAGTGCGAACGACAGAATAAAATGATTTGACTCACAGAACGTGGGGGGTGGGGGTGGGGGGTGGGGGGTTGTTAGAGAGGGTGAGAACAACAATAAATATTTAAAAACAAAACATTCTTCTTACTTCAAGGGCAAACAAAAACGAGAGAGAGAAAGAGAGAGAGAGAGAGAGAGTGAGAGAGAGAGAGAGAGAGAGAGAGAGAGAGAGAGAGAGAGAGAGAGAGAGAGAGAGAGAGAGAACTCGAACTCCAAAACTTTATTTTCCAAGGATTGTAGTTTAGGTTCATCACCTGTCTAACAACTAGTCCTTGCTACCGAATAAGTGAAAAATGGAGAAACAAACATATTAAAAAAATGATATACAAAATAAAGAGAGAGAGAGACAGAGACAGAGGGAGAGAGAGAGAGAGAGAGAGAGAGAGAGAGAGAGAGAGAGAGAGAGAGAGAGAGAGAGAGAGAGAGAGAACTCGAACTCGAAAACTTTAATACTCAAGGATAGTAGCGTTAGGTCCATTTGGACCTCTCTAATAGCCAGTCCCTGCTGTACTACAAACACAAATAAACAAGAGAGAGAGAGAGGGGGTACAACTGCATATATATATATATATATATATATATATATATATATATATATATATATAATAATATATATATATATATATATATACACACACAATGTACTCCTGCGTGCTGTTATGCCAGTATCGATACAGCACAAGTACCGTGTGGTCAATGAGCTGTGACGATAGTCAACCAAGTGAACTGAACCATGGAAGAACGCCACAGAGGGCGCAGTTCTCACAAGTAGTCTTAAGCATAATTATCTCCCGTGAAACGACGGTCGTGCAGACACACAGCGGCAGATCGAGGGAGGGCCCGTCAGCGTTTTACAGTGACGGCCTGATCAGTGTCTTCAGCACAGATAGTCATCTCATTGGCCGGCACCTAACGTGCTCCTTGCCATCAGCTCGTCAGCAACACAAGCGTGTACCGAGTCCTGTCATCTCGTAATCCGGCATTCAGTTCTGGAACACTGCCTGGAATGGCGGAATGCTTGAACGAACAGCAACAATTCCCTGCTCTTGTCTCTTCGCCCCCCCTTTGCCCTCGGTCTGGCGGCAGGCTTTATTCGCAAGGTTTTTTTTATACAGTATAGAACAAAAAGAAATAAACGTAATCTAGTTAGAGCTCTGTATATATCGATGTTATGCCTGTCCTGACAATGTCCTTTGCCTGTAAAACTACAACTTGCCAAATTCGTTAAAAATATGGTACACTTTCAAAATGAGGTTGTGACAGGAAAAATGCAAACTTGCGAAGCTTTTTCCAAAACCTCACAACATATATATATATATATATATATATATATATATATATATATATATATATATATATAGTGTGTGTGTGTGTGTGTGTGTGTGTGTGTGTGTTCAGTTTGGTCCTTTGTATTTTGTCATTCAACAAAAATCTACTTTTAGTTCATCTCTTTCATTGATGCAATGGTGCACTTTTCCCTTGCCTCCTCGCTGTTAGTCCTTGTATAATCTGTCATCTGCTTTTTTTCTTTTCTTTTTTAAGTGTATAAAATCTATAATTTATAAAAAAGAAAAAGAAAAAAAAGAGAAAAAAAAGAGAGATAATATTTGATTTTTGGTGTACATTGATTATATGGTGGCTTTTCCCCGTTTAGTTCAGTGCTCTCTCTCTCTCTCTCTCTCTCTCTCTCTCTCTCTCTCTCTCTCTCTCTCTCTCTCTCCCCCTCTCTCTCTCCCTCCCCCCCCCCCCCCAAAGCTATCAGCAACAGGAAGCCAAGCTGAAGCCAGACACCGGGCGTGTCAAGGCACAGAGAAGGAACTGAGGAAGGAGTCTGCCCCTGGCGTTTGGCACACGGTCCCAGCGCTGCATGCCGCGCATTGCACGTGCACTGTCACAGCAGGTCAACCTGTCGGCTTGACGCTTGGCCAGCACGGGTCGGAGGGGGGGAGGGGGGGGGGGGCAAACACCTGTCGGTGGACCTGGGCGGGGGGGGGGGGGGGGCAAGCCCATATCACTGTCCTGGTGGGGGGGGGGGGGGGGGCAAGCCCATAGTCACTGTACCCTGGGGTGGGGGGCAAGCCCAAGTCACTGTATCCTGGTGGGGGGGGGGGGGGCAAGCCCATGTCACTGTACCCTGGGGGGGGGGCAAGCCCATAGTCACTGTACCCTGGGGGGGGGGGGGGCAAGCCAAGTCACTGTACTCTGGGGGGGGGGGGGGGCAAGCCCATAGTCACTGTACCCTGGGGCGGGGGGGGGGGGGGGGGGGGCAAGCCCATAGTCACTGTACCCTGGCTAATGGCGTAGTCCCGCTTCATTCTCAGCGCTGACGGATTAGAAGTGCCTGAAGCCAACCTCGAGTCAGTCAGCCGTGTAAGTAGCATCTACAGTTCCACAAGCTTCCCAGTGAACCGTGAACAAGTATTCAACACACTTGGTGCCGACCGACTGCGAACAGGTATCAAGGGTTGAAAGGGACGAAAGGGAATTACGCTTTGAACGGTAACCTCTGTCTGTGCCCTATGCTGCCAGTGCTAAAGCAGTTGTCAACACACACTTCACTCCACTGACATACTTCACAAAGGGTGGGGGAGGTATGTGGGTGTTCAACAAAGTATATTTTTACAAATCGTACTAGCGATTAAAGACACTGCTGCTCGTGAAGGACTTGTCATGGCCAGGCGAGAACAGAGAGCCACAGAAACAGCAAAGGTCCACAGAAACAGCTCAGAAGTCCACAGAAACAGCAGAGGTCCACAGAAATAGCTATGGTCCACAGAAACAGCAGAGGTCCACAGAAATAGCTATGGTCCACAGAAACAGCAAGGGTCCACAGAAACAGGTCCACAGAAACAGCAGAGGTCCACAGAAACAGCAGAGGTCCACAGAAATAGCTATGGTCCACAGAAACAGCAGAGGTCCACAGAAACAGGTCCACAGAAACAGCAGAGGTCCACAGAAACAGCAGAGATCCACAGGAACAGCAGAGGTCCACAGAAACAGCAGAGATCCACAGAAACAGCAGAGGTCCACAGAAACAGCAGAGGTCCACAGAAACAGCAGAGGTCCACAGAAACAGCAGAGGTCCACAGAAACAGCAGAGATCCACAGAAACAGCAGAGGTCCACAGAAACAGCAGACGGTCCACAGAAACAGCAGAGGTCCACAGAAACAGCAGAGGTCCACAGAAACAGCAGAGGTCCACAGAAACAGCAAGGTCCACAGAACAGAGGTCCACAGAAACAGCAGAGGTCCACAGAAACAGCAGAGTCCACAGAAACAGCAGAGGTCCACAGAAACAGCAGAGGTCCACAGAAACAGCAGAGGTCCACAGAAACAGCAGAGGTCCACAGAAACAGGTCACAAACAGGAGTCCACAGAAACAGCAGAGGTCCACAGAAACAGCAAGGGTCCACAGAAACAGGTCCACAGAAACAACAGAGGTCCACAGAAACAGCAGAAATACACAGAAACAGCAGAGATCCACAGAAACAGGTCCACAGAAACAACAAAGGTTCACAGAAACAGCAAAGGTCCACAGAAACAGCAGACATCTACAGAAACAGCAAGGATCCACAGAAACAAGTCCACAAAAATAGCACAGGACGTGTCGATGTCATCCCCACTGCACAGCCACAACTGCGGCTCAACGGAACACAAAGACCAAATTTATACAAACTCACCCACCCCCCACCCCTCACCCGTTACCCTGCTATAACCGCATTGGTTGACTGGGCGTAAAACACCAAGTTACTTACTAACCCCTCAACCCCAACCCCCTACACCCCCACCCATCCACCCCTGCTCCCGCCTACCCTCTCCAGAACCGACACGCACCTGCACTCGTACAACTTTCCCATCGGCTGCCTGACTCTGGAACTGTGTCCCCACAGATGCTCCGGCACTCTGCCTGCCTTCAGATCGGCACTCTGCCTGCCTTCAGATCGGCACTCTGCCCGCCTTCAGATCGGCACTCTGCCCGCCTTCAGATCGGCACTCTGCCTGCCTTCAGATCGGCACTCTGCCTGCCTTCAGATCGGCACTCTGCCTGCCTTCAGATCGGCACTCTGCCTGCCTTCAGATCGGCACTCTGCTGCCTTCAGATCGGCATTCTGCCCGCCTTCAGATCGGCACTCGGCCTGCCTTCAGATCGGCATTCTGCCCGCCTTCAGATCAGCACTCTGCCTGCTGTCAGATCGGCACTCTGCCTGCTGTCAGATCGGCACTGACCGGATGGATGGAAGGTCAGGCCTGTTCTAATCACGCTCAGGATTCAACGATTTTTGAAACCAGTTTTTAACTCTGTCACCAGCAAAACAACTTTTATTATGATAATTCTAAAATCATACAAAACTAAGCAGTTTTCAAACTGTCTGTTTGGCACTCAACATCTCTGCAGAGTCAGCTCCCAGATGAGATGGGCATCTACACCATCATGCAGTTAGACAAGGAAAGACTTCCGTGGTTATAATCACGACCATGAAGTTAGAAGAAAGTGGTCATAACTACGATCGTGTTGTTTGATGAAAGCGGTCATAATTATGATGAAGTAAGAAGAAAAACTGCCGTGGTTATAATTATGATTATGAAGTTAAAAGAAAGACTGTCGTAGTTAAAATTATTATCTCGACGACAAAATGGCGAGTAGAGCATCGACGGTTATATAGTTTGTTTGGATCTAACGTCCAAACAGACCACACACGGTTTCTTAAGGATGAGGCACCGACCGGTGATCTCTGCGATACCTGTACTGTCACTGTCCCTGCCCAAAGATGATCTCTGTGATACCTGTACTGTCACTGTCCCTGACCAAAGATGATCTCTGCGATACTTGTGCTGTCACTGTCCCTGACCAAAGATGATCTCAGCGATACCTGTACTGTCACTGTCCCTGACCAAAGATGATCTCAGCGATACCTGTACTGTCACTGTCCCTGACCAAAGGGGACCTCTGCGATACTTGTACTGTCACTGTCCCTGACCAAAGATGATCTCTGCGATACCTGTACTGTCACTGTCCCTGACCAAAGCCGCGCCGTCTTTCGGCTGTGTAGGAAAGACACAGGACTGTCACCCTAACTCAACGGAAACGATTAAAACAAATTGTGGCTCGGTACGTCCTCCGGGGAAATGACAAAACAAAGCACCCACCCAGCCTCTCTGTCTGTCTCTCTCTCTCTAACATACAGGCGCGCTCGCGCATGCATGCGCGCGCGCGCGTACACACACACACACACACACACACACACACACACACACACACACACACACACACACACACACACACACACACATGGTTTGGAGCTTGACTAAGCATAAGGCGAACAAAAAGATAGTACAGAAAGTTTGCGATTTTCTGCTACACATCTCTTTGACCAGCAAGAATGATTCCATTGAACCATCCAGGCTTGCCCGTATTTATACACATATGTACAGATCTTTTCATTCACTTATGATACATAGACACCCCCCCGCCCCCCAAAAAACAAAAAACAAACAACAACTCCCCTTCTATATGCATTGCCAGAATCGCACACCTTACTTAAGCAGACTCCTCAGAGACTGTGAACCCATAAATGAACCACAGACACGGCAGAAAAACATGCAATGTCACGGTTATAGTGCTTTGGTGTCAATCGAAGCCACACAGCTCTTACGAGGTTCTTCTCATATATATACCCACCCGTACAGAATTGCTTACAGATATAGATCTATAAAATCTCTCATCGGAAAGATATCGACGACTCAATGGCCAAAGGTGCATGCTTGTATCTGAACCACGCAACAAGGGCAGCGTGAATGGAATGATTGCCAACGCTACGTTTGTGTGCCATGAATAGCAGGACAGCTGTCGTTCACTTTATTGCCACGAGAACGGGCTGTAAACCCATAGTAAACTTTGTACTGCATGCGTCATAGACACTCATCCGCCCCACAAGTCTCTTTCACTAATCACAGTTCTTTCGGTGCCTCCAGCTCTCTTCCTCCGGCGGCCCAAAGGGAAAGTGTTCTTTAACGACACAGTGAAATCAGCAGGCGGTGTCTCGGTGGTACCTCTCTCTGTCTCCCCACTGCTCGGCTCGCCGGCAGCTTCAAGTCCAAACAGCCGGGTTGTAGGGAGCCGGGCTGGTGGCGCGGCTTTACGACCAAACAACGAAAGGAGAGAGCGAGAGAAACCCACGCCCTACGCAAAGCCGGCCAAAGGGGCGTGTAGACGTTAAAACTGTGTAAACCTGGGGTCTCAATCGTTAATGCCCGAAGTCGTGGACACATAAATTCCCTGTCTGGACACTTGTCCGTCCCGTGCGGGTAACGGTGTGTGCGGAAGGCCGTCACTGTCTACGTCACGTACATTGCATGCGTGTGGATCGACACAATGTATGCCGTGAGCCTTCTCATCCGGCGTGATCTCCGCCACACTGTGTAGGAACAACAGAACAAGTGCCCCTGTGTACCTGTATATATATATATATATATATATATATATATATATATATATATATATATATATATATATATATATCTTATCAAAATGCTAAATCATGCCGACAGTCCCCTGTCGGCTTGGTACAGACTGTAGTACTATCACGTACAATCATAGCTCCAGTCTGTCGCTCTGTCATAATTATACACCTGATCTCAAACCACCCAGTCCCAGTCTAACACCAACACCGACGCTTGAAACCCAACATTAGACGATGCGCTGGCCACAAATAGCTCCACTGTGTATATTATGATATATTTCCCAATATATAATATATATATATATATATATACAGCAAAACATTCTCCATTCCAAGAAACATTGAAAGCGGGGGATAGTAGACTTACAAGAAATCGAAACAATTTATTGCGCTGACATTGCTCACGAATGAGGACGTCACTCCCAGTGATTTTATCGGGTACGTAAAGTTGGGAACGGGAGCGTGTAATGACAGCACAGCAAACCCAGATATCTAGACATGATCTGGAGACACGCTTCGCTTGGCATCCACTCCTACCACTCATTGTGTGGGTGCAACTTGATAAGCGCCCAGACGACGGCTATACACCTGGGTAAGCCCTTATCAATAAACACCCAGCCAATACCCAGTCAGCTCTCTCTTTTACAGCCACAAGTAAGTGAACAGAACTTCTCTCTCTCTTTCACAGTCACAAGTAAGCATACAGAACGTTCTACTCTCTCTTTCACAGCCACAAGTAAGCATACAGAACGTTCTACTCTCTCTATCACAGACACAAGTAAGCATACAGAACGTTCTACTCTCTCTATCACAGACACAAATAAGCATACAGAACGTCTCTCTCTCTCTCTCTCTCTCTCTCTCTCTCTCTCTCTCTCTCTCTCTCTCTCTCACACACACACACACACACACACACACACACACACACACACACACACACACACACACACACAGCCACAAGTAAGCATACAGAATTTCTCTCTCTCTTTCACAGCCACAAGCACGCGTACAGAACGTTCCCAACGTTCGCCCCCGGAAGGCTACCATTGGAGTTGCAAAGTTACAAGTGTTGCAAAACTTCATCGATGCAAAGTACATGTCTGTTTGTTTGCATTATCAGCAAATTATACGCTTGTGCAAGAACGGAGGCAGTTTTGAGACGAGAACGATTTGGGCAACGAAAGAAAACAACTTCCGGGAACTTAGGGGGTTACCGGGATTTGGGCAAGGGGAAAACCACCACCACCACCACCACCAACAACAACAACAACAAGCAACAACAAAACGCAAAACAAAAAAACACAACATCTTTCACGGCTTTACGGATTTACCGGCACAAGCGCAAAAACGGAAGAAGCTGACAACAACAAACACACGCACATACCCACGGACACCCGCATGCGCATACCCATCCACATCCACAAAGCGATAGCAATCCTTGCTCATCCGTCCTCCACCACCCCCCACCACCCACCCACAACACCACCAAGCACCTCAACACCTAAGCAGGGACATTCATTACAAACAATTGCAAATTTTAGTTCCAAAATCATCTGTGATAAGGTTATAAGTTTGTCTTTGTTCTGCGATCAACAAATGCTGCTCAAGGTACACTTGGTTAGAAGGACCCTGACCATGCCCTGTGTGGGGAGTTCCAACGCTTGCCCCATGGACGTCCTTTCCGCTCCCTGGCATGCAAACCCAACAGCAGAGGGAACTCATTTGTCCCCACAGCAGTTCGACTCCTCAACACGGCATGATCAGCCCCTTGTGCCAGCTGAGCCAATATGTCTAGTGTATCTGGGTTGTTGTTTGAATGTGTGGTGGCTGTCTGATTAGGTCTGGGTCGCGTATGTGTCCAGTCGATGGCTGAGTATATCTGGTTGAGTAGAATTAATATTGGCGCGCGCGTGCGTGCGTGCGTGCGTGCGTGCGTGCGTGCGTGCGTGTGTGGTGTGTGTGTGTGTGTGCGCGCGCGTGCGTGTGCGTGCGTGCGTGCGTGCGTGCGTGCGTGCGTGCGTGCGTGTGTGTGTGTGTGTGTGTGTGTGCTGATGTGACATGTGTAGGCACCCGTTTATAATTGATGTGATTTCATATTTGTCTTATATATTTTTTGGTAGCATAACTTGTCTATGTTGTTGTAGACGCAAATGTTTTGGCGTCCCTTTACATGTTCTTAAATTAATGAACCTTATATTAGTTAAGTTGAATTGCTCTGTGAGGGATGATTAAAGTTTTTTGACTTGACTTGAACACCCCCTGCGATAGACTCCGGCACTAAAAATGACATTTTATTTGTTACTGGCTTGTACAATCACTCGTCCGCTTTTCATACAAACAAAACACGCAATTATACAAAACTATATCTGTCCTTGTAAATGTAATGCACCCGTATACTTGTAATACTCGACGAAACACCCATTTACTTCTAATACTAGTAATATTTGACAAAACACCCATATATATTCATAATACTAGACAAACATCCGTATAATTGTAATACTAGTAATAGTAGACAAAAACACCCATTTAAAAAACACATATTTGTAACACTGGTAATGCTAGACAAAAAATACTCATATATATATATATACTTAATAATAGTAGTAGCACTGGGGGGAAAAAACACCCATACATACTTACAAGTAATACTAGTAATGCTAGACAAAACACCTAGATACTTCTAACAGTAGACAAAATACCCAGCATGTAATACTAGTAATGCTAGATAAAACATACACAAACTTGTTAAACAAGACAAAACACTAATTTTACATAAACACAACACACACACACACACACACACACACACACACACACACACACACACACACACACACACACACACGCTAGACTATACATAATACTCGTGATTGTAGACCAAGCCGGCTGTGTACCAGTAATACTAGTCAGGCTACGTGCTATGACATGAAACGGCCAACACTGGCCACTGCACCGTTCTCCGCTAACCAGTGTAGTCAAGAGGCGGTCACAGAACAGTGCCAGCCTGGGTGGTAATGGTCTCACTGCCGGCTCCCGTTCTCTGATTTCCGCGGGCAAAAAGCACTCGTGAGGAAGAAAATACGAGTGGTTGCTTGCTGTTGAAGTGTTATGAAAGAAGGGCGGGTCTAGACATCCATTTGTGTGTTTGCAGTGTGTCAAAGCACAGCCTGCCGGCACATAGTCAAC
>JABMCL010002254.1:1575000-1580000 GCA_018857735.1 Alviniconcha marisindica
AACTTTTTTCTTTTTTCCTACCCCAGGTAAGCCAGAGCTAGAAGAGGCCAGGCCAGAGACCGATGTCTGTTACCTGTCCCAGGTAAGCCAGAGCTAGAAGAGGCCAGGCCACACTGTCCCAGGTAAGCCAGACCTAGAAGAGGCCAGGCCACAGGCGGGTACCAACACTGCCCCTTTGTTTGGCCACCCGTCAGGCCAGCTGTGGTATCGGATCAGTTTCTCCACAAACGTGCAAACAATCCGGTATGCCACTGTGCGCACCAATCGATCAACCCCTTTGCTTGTTCGGACTGCTGGATTCATAGAAACATGGAGTCAAAATAAAAACTTAGATAGACTATAAAAAAATAAAAAAATCTCAAACAAAATGACTGCTAGCGTTCTAAAAAAAAGATCCAAACGCATAAAAGATTCAAAAGAACGCTATTTATTACGACAAAAAACAACCAAAAACACATGTGATTTAGCCTTTCATCTCATTTCTCATCGTTTTCCACCGTTTACATGTTGAGTGTCGTTTTGTAGCTTGGTTAAGGGGATTACCCCGAAAATGTGCAAACTGTGTTTTTGTCCTAATAATTAACAGCGTCCTTTTACGTGTTTGGATAATGTAGACTCTGCCTCTACAAATCACTGAAACAAACACAAGTTTTTCTTCTCTCCCCCCCCCCCCCTCTTCCGCCCTCTATGCTGTGCTGTGTGTGTGTGTGTGTGTGTGTGTGTGTGTGTGTGTGCGTGCGTGCGTGCATATGTGTGTGTGTGTGTGTGTGTGTGTGTGTGTGTGTGTGTGTGTGTGTGTGTGTGTGTGTGTGTGTGACTCTGTGTGTGTGTGTGTGTGTGTGTGTGTGTGTGTGTGTGTGTGTGTGTGTGTGTATACATGGGGGGGTGGGTGTGTGTAGATGTGTGTGTGTGTGTGTGTGTGTGTGTGTGTGTGTGTGTGTGTGTGACTCTGTGTGTGTGTGTGTGTGATTGTGTGTGTGTGTGTGTGTGTGTGTGTGTGTGTGTGTGTGTGTGTGTGTGTGTGTGTGTGTGTGTGTGTGTGTCCATGCACACGCTTTAAACGTCTGAGTGTTTCTAATAATCCGAAATAAATTGGTTTGCTTTTCCAAGTGTTAATAATAAACAGTTCCAGTACTCTACCAATCCCAAACCCCCAAAACATCGTGCGTATGGCCACCTTGACTCCTAATCTGACTAAGTTCGTACTATTTTAGTATTTCGCTGTTTGTTGGTCATGTTTTTAATCTCGGGGTACCGCCACACATCAAACATTTTTACATTTTCTTCTTGCCTCAAAGTCAAACAAGTGTCATCCTTGGCCTTGCAGGAAACAAGTTTGAAACAAAGTTGACTGCCAGCGTTCAGAGGAAAAAACAAAACACACACACACACACACACAAAAGGTGTGCAGCGGCACAGTACAAACCAACTTGAATATATATATATATATATATATATATATATATATATAAAATCAAAGATTCCATCGGCTTAGCTCTTCGTTGTCCCAGTCAGGGTTCTGTTTAACCTTTGGCGTGCCCTCAGCTTCCGGTGCACAGTCGACTGACCCTCAGTTTGACACAGCCGGCTTGACCCGGTCACCGCAGCACGGGAGAGTGGAGTCTCGCTGTGCCGTTTCCGGTGTGCACGTGCAACAGGCACCAGCCGAACTGGCCCCGACCCGGCATGCCTTGTCTCACCTTGCATCACTGCTCCCTTTCACCCGCCGTCACTCTCACGGCGCTGCCAAGGTCAGGTAACCGGTGCCCCCTTCACTCCCCCACACCACATGTACATCTCTCTCTCTCTCTCTCTCTCTCTCTCTCTCTCTCTCTCTCTCTTGTTGATATTGTCGTTTTTCTTAAGCTTAATTTTATCCCTCCCCTTCCCTTGCTCTCTCTGTAAATTACCAGTTTGTTTTTGTTTTGTTGTTGTTTTGTTGTTGTTGTTGTTGTTGTTGTTGTTGTTGTTGTTGTTGTTGTTGTGTGTGTGTGTGTGTGTGTGTGTGTGTGTGTGTGTGTGTGTGTGTGTGTGTGTGTGTGTGTGTGTTTAACTGTTTAAACTTTTTTGCTCCAGTTGTTTTTCACTGCTATTTTTTTCATTTCCGTTGCAATCGCTGTCTGGTTTATATGTGTTGTTGTTGTTATTATTATTATTATTTTATTAATTGTCTTTTTATTTTTACTGATGCTGTATTTGTCTATAGCCTTCTGTAATAATATTTAACTGTGAATGTCTTGGTTATTAGTAGTACTGTAGCAACGGCAGATATGTGAGTCGGCCTTTGTGCTAATATCTTCACCGTTGAGAAATAAAGTTCAATCAATTCAATCAATCAATCTCTCTCTCTCTCTCTCTCTCTCTCTCTCTCTCTCTCTCTCTCTCTCTCTCTCTCATAGTAGCTTAGCAAGGACTAGTTGTTAGGTTTTTGACTGAACCTAAACTACAATCCTTGTAAAATAAAGTTTTCGAGTTCTCTCTCTCTCTCTCTCTCTCTCTCTCTCTCTCTCTCTCTCTCTCTCTCTCTCTCTCTCTGTGATCCGTTTTGACGGCAGTGAATGCGGATGTGCGGCAAAAAGTGCAGCGCGTTCTTAATCTCTGCCGCATGCGGCAAATCATGGCAGATTGTCTGGCTATGTGGCTGTCTAGCCCCAGTAAGAGAGAGGGAGAGAGAAAAAAACACTAACACTAGATGTGGGTGACTCACAATAACACTGGAAAAGGTAGCGCTATACACAGCTGTGGCCTTCAGAGTGACAACACGAGTGAAAGTGGTTTTAATGTTAACAACAGGATAACTGATTTAAAAAAGAAAGAAAAATGATTAAAGACAAAATAGCTACAAATTATGCTTGTCGTTGTGCTGAGATCTGTGAATTATTAGGTTGTAAAAGTAAAAAATATACATAGCTGGAGTAAGTACCCCACATATACAGATCCAAATTTTTTTTTTGTCAGAGGTTAGTATTGGCCCCCTGACCTGCAATGAACTGACCGACATCAAACACCGAAAATGATGTGACATGCAGCTTCTATGAACTGACCGACATCAAACACCGAAAATGATGTGACATACAGCTTCAATGAACTGCAGTTGGTTAGCCGACCTCCTATTACTGCTCTCGGGCGGGACAGGGAAGGAGACAGACGTTGCGTGGAGCGGTGAAGAGCTGACAGGGAAGTGGACAGGGAAGTAGGGCTGGACAGGGAAGGAGACAGACGTTGCGTGGAGCGGTGAAGAGCTGACAGGGAAGTGGACAGGGAAGTAGGGCTGGACAGGGAAGGAGACAGACGTTGCGTGGAGCGGAAATAGGGCTGACAGGGAACGAGAGCCGAGCACAGCCAAAGGTCACCGACCTTTGCACCGGAACAACGCAACACTGCACGTGAACAAAGCCAGCACACCCACGTGGCGGCACCGGCAATTCCTACAACTGTCGAACAAAGACGAAGGGGGAAATACCAGACCACCCTACGTTCTGACGAAAAGTCCAGAGATATTACAGACATGTACTATTATTAGCATTAAAGGAACCAACCTTCTCAAGACATGCTCTGCCCAGCCGGCCTTTCTCCAACGGGTTGGTTGGTTCTTGGATTTTTACGTCCCCTTAACCTATTCTGGTCACAGCCACACGATCTCCAAGTCCAACAGGTAAACGAGATCGAAATAAAAACCTCAGATAGAGCGTTTTCTTTTAAAATGCTCCGCTGACTTTATTTATAATGCCGCTCTTGCGTTACTGACGATTACCAGCGGGACTGACTGTCAAAACGCCTCATGTGTCACAGCTGGCCTAACGGCTTCCCACAAGTCAGAGCTGCTGGCACAGTGACGGACTCGTGGTCAAAAGATCGCGGGTTTGGGTCCCTGCAGGAGCGGCGGGAGAATTTTCTTCTCCAGGGTTAAACTATCTGTCTTGACTTTTATTTCGGTATCAGTTCCACCCCCGTGTTACCGCAGTAGCACGTACAATATCCCCGTCATCCTGCCCGGCAAAAGCATTGGCGGCAGGTTACAGTAAACACAGCTGACCCCTACATATTATGTGGTTTGGAACAGAGTGACGCTGTAAGCTGGTGCACGGTTGTGTTGTCCCTTGTACACAGAACGTGCGCCGCGGCGGCAGACAGTTTCACGTGGCATCAGACACGTAACAATTAAAGAGCGCTGTAAGTACACCACTTTGGTGGATATTCCGAAGATGATGCGCTATAAAAGGCTAGTCGCTCAGTCAGAGTCACATGCAACAAGAGCGCAGTGAGTCTGCTCTGGAGAACACAATAGCGCTATACATAATAAAAGCGATGAATTCAGTATTTTAAAACAAAATCCTCGATTTAAACTTTTTATTTTGATCTCTTCTACCTCTTCGACGAAACTTGTTATGAGAAGGCCAGTTCCTTGAGAGAAAAAAATCCGTTATTTCAGAACTAGGCCATGGCCGAAGATAGACCTCCGAGTCAGACGCTACGCACGCAGACGTCTAGCGCGAGATGAACGCCGTGCAGTGCAGTAGCCGGGCCGTGCTGTACACCACAGACCCCGACAGCTCAGCGGGCGTGGGAGCCGCCGGCACCACGCTGCTACCGCTGAAACACCATAGTTTCCATTCCTCAATGATCACCTGCTGGCAACAGTGTCCGCTAGTTCCCACACTGCAGCCCACACGGACCGCCTCTGCCAAACAGTCATACCTGATGTGCAACTCTTAAACAACGTACGTCTGGGCAGCCTGTTTTTATAGTGGTTCTACTCAATCTCTGTCGACAGCAGTGATCTCGGCCCCCCACCATCCGGCCCCCATCCGCCTCGACGTTTGTCAGTGCCGGAATTTGACGTTTAGTTCTGAGACCTTGTGGAAAAGCAACAGAGCTCAGCAACAGAGCTCAGCAACAGAGCAACAGAGCTCAGTTTGATCACAGAGCGGAAATCCGCTCTGTGGTTTGATCCACAGCAACTGAACACGCTGCAAGACAAGACTTCTGCAATCGTCACT
>JABMCL010002254.1:1587500-1730000 GCA_018857735.1 Alviniconcha marisindica
TGGCAGTTTTGTGTGATGGGACCGTGCGAATGGAGCCACGCCAAGACTTGATGGCCGCCATAGATCACCGGGTCCCGTATGGCCGTCTTTTATCGGTAAACCTGTGCTCCGGCACTGCCAAAGGTTAACAGCTTTGCCATCTCGGGTGTTGTTTTTCTTCCGGAAGTCGTAATCCATTGCTGGACCAAAGGGAGATGATGAAATTTCGTGCTTTTGATGTGAAGTGTTTCATTTCCCAAATGATTGATGCTGGTGACCAAGTTGGGACTGAGGACCGGGTAGAAAGATGGAGACAAAACTTGAAGTGAAGCGCGGTGCAGAAAAAGGGTGACAGTTCCGGCGATACATTTTCCCTTCTTCTTCATATGCTTGTCCCCTGGTCTGAACTGGCATCAGAACTTCGCAACCTAAAACGTCATTCGAGCAAGTCTTCAAACCCCATCCGTTCGGCAGATTGCACTACTGAATTTCAAAATGTTCTGTCCTTAGTGTTTACTTTCTGTTGAACTCCCCCCACCCCTACCCCTTCGTTATTGTAACTGATTGTTATTAGCTACTGTTGCTGGCCACCTTCACGTGCTATGTTGTCATCGTCGTTGTTGTCCTGGTGCTGTTGTGAAGCCCTTTGACCTTAAACAGGATCGGGCACCCGCCCCAAAACAGTCTGTGTTAACATTACTGACTGCTTTGATTTGTATCATGTCAGAGGAATAGCTTTAACGTGGGTCTAGAGTCAGTAACTGTGGAGTGAATGTAATTGTCAGTGCCTCACCCAAATAGCTTTAACGTGGGTCTAGAGTCAGTAACTGTGGAGTGAATGTAATTGTCAGTGCCTCACCCAAATAGCTTTAACGTGGGTCTAGAGTCAGTAACTGTGGAGTGAATGTAATTGTCAGTGCCTCACCCAAACTACACTTCGGTGCCAGGGACCCGAAGCCAAGTATCTGCATGAGACTGATTCAAAAGCCTATTTGGTTTTATTGTCGTGCTCTTTTTGTTCGCACTTTTCTTCTCTTTTGCACTGGGAAAACCGCAATCATTGAACTGTTTTGCTAACATTGTATTATTCATAGCACCAGCCGGTAGGTCTCTCTGTGGTCGACAGGACTTACAATGACCAACAGACTGAACTAACTGCATACTAACGCCAGTTCAGTTCTACATTCAGTTCAAGACGGTATCTATGCGCTCTGAAAAGCCCATGATAATGCGCTCCACCACCCCGTCTCTCAGAAGTTTTCCCAACGTTGCCGTTGAAACAGTTCCAATGTCCGTCTGACTGACGATGGCCCTCTTTCGTCCTTTCAAGGAAGATCGTCTAGCGCTTCCTCTTTCCACGCCTCTCTCCTCCAGGCGATCGATGGTAACACAGTTACTGATAGTCTCTCTCTCTCTCTCTCTCACACACACATACACACACACACACACACACACCCCGCGCGCGCGCGCGCACGCACGCACGCACGCACACCGTAACCTCGCGCGCGCGCACACCACCACCACAACAACAACAAGAACAGCACTTCTGGACAATGTTTAAAAGAACCAACAAACAATGAGTTTAAGTTGAAGCGCTGGAGAATCTGCATGCGTTGACTCGGAAGAGCTGGAGGAAAAAAAATCCTGCCTCGACCAGGAGTCGAACCCGTGCCACTGCTTCGTCCAGGCGCACTAATATCGACCACTGCCCTAAACTGAACTTCAGCATACGCGTCGCTGAGGATTCAGTGACAGACCGCGATCAGCAAACCAGCACGTGCAGGCGAGACCCACCACTTTTAACCGCCACTTGGCATGACACTTGGTCTCGGGTATCATTTTCTTTCAGAGCCGCCCAGGATCTGTGTTGAAGCCAGCCGAGGAGGCCTTGCTGGGCTTCCCGTCCCGGATAGTCCCTACGGTCTCTGTGCACGTAAAGCAACATTGAACCTCAACCTTTTTTCCTTTCTTTAGTTTCTTTTTTCTCAGTGAACTGTCGCTCACCGGAGGGGCCAGGCTGATCGGACAAGTCTAAGCGAAGAGAACAGCGTTCGGTAAATTGTCTTTCACTGAAGCACGTGGTTGTCGCCAGCTTTGCCGGTCCAGTGTGCGAAGCTTTCTTTCCCTCCTGGCAACACGTGACCCCCCCCCCTCCCCCACCCCCTCTGCACAACTCAAAGCCTCGCTTTCTGGCATCCTTCCTCCAAACTCTGCCACAGGTTGGTTACAAAGGGCATCAGTCCACGCGAAGCTGCCAGCGCCCTCCGAAAGGTTTGGGTAATAAGACTGTAGAAGCACTGAAGGGTAGAAGCACGCACGTGAACGTGTGCATCCCCCGGGTAAAAAATAGTTCCAGCTCTGTTCGAACGATTTTAGTTTTATTTGTGTTGGGGTAAGCAAAGTGGGCGGTTATAAAAGAAACTCCTGCTATAATTTGCTTTGTGGCGTTACAAATCTGGTGCCATTTGAGCATCAGCATAAAGAGACCTGTGGCTCCGACAAAAGTATGGTGGCGCCCACGTGTTTCAAAGATTTACCGGAACTTTTTTCTCACTCTTAGTCTTCCCTCGCCCATGAACGACCAGCCTGGCCTCTAGTGAGCCAGAGTTCACCGAAAGAAAGTGATTCTGAACTGTCGGCTGAACTTGAATGGCGTTCAGAAGAGTTTCCGCCTTCTTCAAATGTTGCTTTACGTCTACAAAGAGACCATAAGGACTATTACTAAAGTCAGTATTAGGGACGGGAGCCCAGGACGGCCACCTCGACTTTCACACAGCTCCTGAAGCCGTCTGCCGAGTTGACAGAGGATTTTAAAGACCTTCTCTCGGCTCATGATCGGAACTGAAGTGAACAGGCTCGTTTTAACAAGTGTTTGTTT
This sequence comes from Alviniconcha marisindica, assembly GCA_018857735.1. Taxonomy (NCBI): domain Eukaryota; kingdom Metazoa; phylum Mollusca; class Gastropoda; family Provannidae; genus Alviniconcha; species Alviniconcha marisindica. The sequence continues at coordinate 1,590,358 of JABMCL010002254.1, forward strand.
GTTTTTAACTTGCCAATGGGCAAACAAATCATTCTCTTTTTAGGATAATTTGTGTTCGCCCAATTTCTTCCCGTTCATTGACGTATATACCATAAGTGGTCCTGTCACTGACACTAGTGACAGTGTCAATCCTGTCACTGACACTAGTGACAGTGTCAATCCTGTCACTGACACTAGTGACAGTGTCAAAGTATCTCATGAAGATCAAGAGATGCCGTGTCACGACTGCCAGTGCTGGCTGGGTAATCACGTCTGTCACCCAGAGCTGGCTGGCTAATAACGTCTGTCACCCAGAGGTGGCTGGGTAATCACGTCTGTCACCCAGAGCTGGCTGGCTAATAACGTCTGTCACCCAGAGGTGGCTGGGTAATCACGTCTGTCACCCAGAGCTGGCTGGCTAATAACGTCTGTCACCCAGAGGTGGCTGGGTAATCACGTCTGTCACCCAGAGCTGGCTGGCTAATCACGTCTGTCATCCAGAGGTGGCTGGCAAATCACGTCTGTCACCCAGAGCTGGCTGGCTAATCACGTGTCACCCACAGGTGGCTGGGTAATCACGTCTGTCACCCAGAGGTGGCTGGCTAATCACGTCTGTCACCCAGAGGTGGCTGGGTAATCACGTCTGTCACCCACAGCTGGCTGGCTAAGCACGCCAACAGAGCTGTCGATTATAAGTGTAAAGGGAGGTAATGGAGCAGCTTCTTTCTAAGCAATGTACTTGCCGTTGGTGGTTGTGGTGTAAATGTGTTGTGTGTGTGTATAGATGATGGGGGGGGGGGGGGGTTAAAGTGAGAGACTGTATAAAATTTGTGTATTGTTCCCCCCTTCCCCTTCCTGATGGTGCTTTGAGCTTTTATGGGTTTATAGTAAAAAAAACAACCTTTATTATACTTCACACACACACACACACACACACACACACACGCTGAGAGGCAGGAATTCCACCACTTCTTACAAATAACTTCACACACACTCAAACTTTTCATGAAACATAATGATATTTCATTCACTGATTCAGCAAGCATTTTGCAACAGACCAGCAACAATAACATTGAAACTGATGACAGACCATGCAGAAACAGGGGCCAAAATGAGGATGGTGTTGGTGCACCATATAACCAACAATGTCCCACAAACATACAGTGGTCAAATACACACCACATGCACTCTAGACGAGCATAAAAATCAATGCAACTTTCCATATCACAGCAGATTGTGATACATACACACGGGTTAACACACACACACACACATTACACACACACACACACACACACACGTATACATGCAAACACACATGCATTGACACATGCAGCAGCACACATGTTACACACACACATATATGCAAACATGCACACACACACACACACACAACATTCAAACTGACTGGCATGTTAACCTGAGAATTTCGTATCATTTCATATTGATGGAATCAATACCAGCTGCTACACATGCACTTCCAATTCCACGCACAAAACAAGGAAGTCTTTCAGAAGTGGATAGCATAGACAGCAAGGGAATGTAAATGCCTTCATCCATTCAAATGTCACGGTCCATACTGCTCAGTGAAGGACTAGAACCTGGACTACCACGTATCTGTGGCAGTGAAAGTTGTCATGGTAGTTGGTACTGAGGTGCAGGAGGTAGTAAGACATGGGCTGTCTGAACACTGCCGTTCCCTGTGAAGTCTTCGCAGCATAAGATACATGCAGTCCTTTCCTGTCTGAAGTGTGCCCACTAGGTCATTCAAGTAATGTTGTCCTTTCTGCAGTCTTCGTGGTGATGTCAGATGTGTGTTGACTAGTTCATTCAAGCCCTGTTGTCTTTATGAAGTCTTCACGCTGAAGACACATACAGTCCACTCTGTCAAATGTTTGTGACCAAAGTTATCCAAGCACTGTTGTCTAAGTTACGAAGTGTTCATAGTGTAGGAGTCAGACTTCTGTTGCATATCAAGTGCTTGCAGGTTGCACTGTTTCTATCACCAGCCCTGTACCCATAGTGAACTGACACCACAGTAAACTGACACCAGTTGAAATGAAGGCTTCACAACAGAGACACACACAGCTTGTCTCAGCTGGATGTTTACAGGCAAACTCATCCATGCACAGCTGTTGCCTAGGAAGTCTTCACAGTGTAGGAATCGGACACCGTTATGTAGCGTATAAAGCGCTTGCAGATACAGGACTTGTTGCCCTCGTAGACTTTTACATAGCGAAGTTTGAGTCCGGACATTGTCAGGTTGGCAATCTCAAACTCTGCCATTGCTGGTCCGATGTCCTTCTTGGTGATGCTGTGGGCGCCGTGACTGATCAGCTGAAACAGAGCCCACAAAGGACGTGAAATAACGGCTTGCCTGGAGTCACAGGGACAAATAAACACAAACACTGAGTAAAGGAAATAACGGCTTGCCTGGAGTCACAGGGACAAATAAACACAAACACTGAGTAAAGGAAATAACGGCTTGCCTGGAGTCACAGGGACAAATAACAACAAACACTGAGGAAAGGAAATAACACGGCTTGCCTGGTGTTACAGGGACAAATAACAACAAACACTGAGGAAAGGAAATAACAGGGCTTGCCTGGTGTCACAGGGACAAATAAACACAAACACTGAGTAAAGGAAATAATGGCTTGCCTGGTGTCACAGGGACAAATAAACACAAACACTGAGTAAAGGAAATAATGGCTTGCCTGGTGTCACAGGGACAAATAAACACAAACACTGAGTAAAGGAAATAACGGCTTGCCTGGTGTCACAGGGACAAATAAACACAAACACTGAGGAAAGGAAATAACGGCTTGCCTGGTGTTACAGGGACAAATAAACACAAACACTGAGGAAAGGAAATAACGGCTTGCCTGGTGTTACAGGGACAAATAAACACAAACACGGAGAAAAGGAAATAACGGCTTGCCTGGTGTTACAGGGACAAATAAACACAAACACTGAGGAAAGGAAATAACGGCTTGCCTGGTGTTACAGGGACAAATAAACACAAACACTGAGGAAAGGAAATAACGGCTTGCCTGGTGTTACAGGGACAAATAACACAAACACGGAGTAAAGGAAATAACGGCTTGCCTGGTGTTACAGGGACAAATAAACACAAACACTGAGTAAAGGAAATAACAGGGCTTGCCTGGTGTCACAGGGACAAATAAACACAAACACTGAGTAAAGGAAATAACAGGGCTTGCCTGGTGTTACAGGGATAAATAACGACAAACACTGAGTAAAGGAAATAACGGCTTGCCTGGTGTACAGGGACAAATAAACACAAACACTGAGGAAAGGAAATAACGGCTTGCCTGGTGTTACAGGGACAAATAGAACACAAACACTGAGAAAGGAAATAACGGCTTGCCTGGTGTTACAGGGACAAATAACACAAACACTGAGAAAGGAAATAACGGCTTGCCTGGTGTTACAGGGACAAATAACACAAACACGAGAAAGGAAATAACGGGGTTGCCTGGTGTTACAGGGACAAATAAACACAAACACTGAGTAAAGGAAATAACGGCTTGCCTGGTGTTACAGGGACAAATAAACACAAACACTGAGTAAAGGAAATAACGGCTTGCCTGGTGTTACAGGGACAAATAAACACAAACACTGAGTAAAGGAAAAACGGCTTGCCTGGTGTTACAGGGACAAATAACACAACACTGAGTAAAGGAATAACGGCTTGCCTGGTGTCACAGGGACAAATAAACACAAACACTGAGTAAAGGAAATAACAGGGCTTGCCTGGTGTTACAGGGACAAATAAACACAAACACTGTGGCTCTGGAATCACCTTGATGACTGTCTTCTACACACAGCCAAATATATAGCCTGTGGCAACAACAGGTCTGACATGCAAGAAAGATCTGTCACTGTGTCAGTCATGAAGGTTATGGCTGCAAAGGGTACTGAACAATGCCACCTCTTGTTACTTTATTAGAGTGTAGTACTCAGTGTCACTGACTATGAACTTGGCCTGGCTCAGTGTCACTGACTACAGACTAGGCCTGGCTCAGTGTCACTGACTACAGACTAGGCCTGGCTCAGTGTCACTGACTACAGACTAGGCCTGGCTCAGTGTCACTGACTACAGACTAGGCCTGGCTCAGTGTCACTGACTACAGACTAGGCCTGGCTCAGTGTCACTGACTACGGACTAGGCCTCACAACCAGGCTCAGACAAGTCTGCTAAAGCTGGACAGAGTGCAAAGTGAGGGAATGAGAGGCACACTGGGAACCACCAAGGACACACCCACTGAGACCATGCAGTTCACGCTCGACTTCCTACTGATGCAAACCAGACAGCAAATGGAACTGGTCACAGCATACACCAGTACTGTCTAAAATCCCCACAACCCGCTCCATGTGTTAATGGTCACCATCCACCTTTGAAGACTCCTGTCAGTGGTCACCATCCACCTTTGAAGACTCCTGTCAATGTACTGCCCTGGACATGCCAGAGGTAAGGCAAATGACTGAGCAGACAGACTGACATGCAAAGCAACAATCACAAGTAGCTTGTGCCTTGGAAGAGCTGATGTGTTGAGGAGCTTGAGACACTATAGGCATAAAGCCATGGATATCATTCATATGGTTGACTGCCTGGACAAGAGAGGCATAGAAATAGCCAACACTCAACGATCTTCCTTGAAAGGATGAGAAAGGGTCACCATCAACCAGATGAACACTGGAACCAGTGCTGGAAAACCTACAAGATGGAGTGGGCCTTTCTGAGAGCTCTCACAGATACCATCTTGCACTGAACTAAACTGTACACATGGCCTTGAAAGAGTTGAAATAATTTGAAATCGATCTACCACACATTCTTCTTCTTCCTGTCAAGGACTGGGCTCTGTCAGCACATATTAGCATGGTATTGCTAGAACTTGACACAACCAGAAGGAAAATATTTCAGCGAAACTAATTAGCTCCCTTTGTTTATTCCTGCGTAAATTAATTTCAGTTAATACATAATGCTTAACAAAGTATAACAAAGTACTCCAAAAACAACATATAAAAACATTATACTCAAAGATATTTAAACCATGAAATCTGTCTCTTCTGGGAAACTTCACTGCTTGTCCACAGAAATAAATGGGCAAATAAAGCTCTATTGTCATCCACGACCACCCTAATTTTAAAGCAATGTTTCTGGCTCCCTCCCCTCACGCCACAGCCTCACAAAATGCCAGACAAGCGGCCAGCAGGTCACCCACCCTCAACTGAGCGATGCTCTCCTCTCCATTGTGTAGTCTGCGGATCGTCCACAACACTTTCTTGTCCTTGAAGTCCAGCGACTCGCTGGGGCCCTTGACGTGCTGAGACACACTGGAACAATCCAACCATATTTTTGTGGCTGTTGCACTCCAGTGTAAACAAGGTTTGCTACCTTGCATGGCGAAATACCCCCCTTTGAGTACCCAGACACTTTGATTGGGGGGGGGGGGGGCAATAGTAGCAGAAAACTGTTCTTGTACTAAAAAGGGCAAAACTGTCCCTGACACACAAAGACCAGGGGCAGTATAAATACACCCCCCCCCCCCCCCATCTTATTTTATTTACAAACATGCAACACATTTTTTGTCAACAGTGTTATTTTATCAAGTGTGGGTACAAGTACTGAGAACCCTTAAACAGTTTCTAAAAAAAATTAAAAAATATAGTATTACTGCAGATCAGATTTCTACATTATACATACAGAGATATAATCTGCAAGTACAATAATTCATGAAGTCAATGTATTAAAAAGACTGTTAGACTGAGGTATAAAGTGAGACACTTACTTGAACTGTCCACAAGAGTAATGAACTGTCGGCACTGCACATCCCTGATGTCAACACACATACAGCACAGGGGAGGTAACAACCGTGACTCCATAAACTAACTTGCTATTTGCTGTTCCATTGCTCGTTACCTGCTGTCTGTTGTTCATTGCTTGCTACCTGTTGTCTATTGTTCGTTGCTTGTTACCTGTTGTCTGTAGTGTGTTGTTTGTTACCTGTTGCTTGATACCTGTTGTTTGTTGCTCGTTACCTGTTGTCTGTGGTTTGTTGCTTGTTACCTGTTGTCTGTGGTTTGTTGCTTGTTACCTGTTGTCTGTTGTTCATTGCTTGTTACCTGTTGTCTGTTGTTCATTGCTGGTTGTTTGTTGCTTGTTACCTGTTGTTTCTTGCTTGTTACCTGTTGTCTTTTGCTTGTTACCTGTTGTTTCTTGCTTGTTACCTGTTGTCTGTTGCTTGTTACCTGTTGCTTGTTACCTGTTGTCTGTGGTTTGTTGCTTGTTACCTGTTGTTTGTTGCTTGTTACCTGTTGTCTGTTGCTTGTTACCTGTTGTCTGTTGGACCTGTTGTCTGTTGCTTGTTACCTGTTGTTTGTTGCTTGTTACCTGTTGTTCGTTGCTTGTTACCTGTTGTCTGTTGTTCATTGCTTGTTACCTGTTGTCTGTTGTTCTTGCTTGTTACCTGTTGTCTGTCTGTTCATTGCTTGTTACCTGTTGTCTGTTGTTCATTGCTCATTACCTGTTGTCTGTTGTTCATTACTGATTACTTGTTGTCTGTAGTTCATTGCTTGATTGCTTGTTACCTGGTTTGCTAGCAGCTGTCTGCTGTTCATTGCTCGTTGTAATGTTACCTGGTTTGCTAGCAGCTGTCTGCTGTTCACTGCTTGTTGTAATGTTACCTGGTTTGCTAGCAGCTGTCTGTGTTCACTGCTTGTTGTAATGTTACCTGGTTTTGCTAGCAGCTGTCTGCTGTTCATTGCTTGTTGTAATGTTACCTGGTTTGCTAGCAGCTGTCTGCTGTTCATTGCTTGTTGTAATGTTACCTGGTCTGCTAGCAGCTGTCTGCTGTTCATTGCTTGTTACCTGGTCTGCTAGCAGCTGTCTGCTGTTCATTGCTTGTTACCTGGTTTGCTAGCAGCTGTCTGCTGTTCACTGTGCTTGTTACCTGGTTTGCTAGCAGCTGTCTGCTGTTCATTGCTTGTTACCTGGTTTGCTAGCAGCTGTCTGCTGTTCATTGCTTGTTACCTGGTTTGCTAGCAGCTGTCTGCTGTTCATTGCTTGTTACCTGGTTTGCTAGCAGCTGTCTGCTGTTCATTGCTTGTTACCTGGTTTGCTAGCAGCTGTCTGCTGTTCATTGCTTGTTGTAATGTTACCTGGTTTGCTAGCAGCTGTCTGCTGTTTATTGCTTGTTGTAATGTTACCTGGTTTGCTAGCAGCTGTCTGCTGTTCATTGCTTGTTGTAATGTTACCTGGACACAGTGACAGGAACAGGAAGAACTATGTGGATTTTCACAGCCCTGCTGTCCTCTGGGATATTATTCAGACGAACACGTATCACCACAGTCACATCTCTGGAACAATGGGAGAGAAGTAAACCATACAAACACAACACGAAAAGTGTCATGAAAACGCACACAAAAACCTCCCTCTGCAGGTATTATACATGTTTGTTATTTATGGAGCAGAAGTACTGTTTTGCTTGAGAATCTGAGCTCCTCGGGGCGCAGCCAGGTTGGTTCACTCTTTTCCCTCAAAGAGAAGAAAAAGCTTGGCTCATGACATCATGCACACGTCTGCCACACATGCCGATCTTGCTCTTGAGCTCACAGACTACCAGACACAGAATGGCAGCAGTCAGGGCTTGGGTTAAGTTTTTCACACTTTCAAATGTTTTTCTTTTAACTATCTAGGCCCCATATCAACTCAAAACCTGCTGTGAGCCTAAACACATAAAAGGTTAAAAACAACACTATTTATTATGATAAGCTACAAAACAACAGTTTAACAACTGTTATTGGTGTTCTGAAACATTGAACACCAAAACAACATAACAAAATGGCTCTACCAAAAGCAGGTAAGTGTCCAAGATCTCATTTTTCACTGTTTAACTGTTGTTTAAGTGTTATTTTGTAGCTTGAGAAAAGGGGCTTACCCTGAAAGTTTGCATGTGCTTTGTCATAATAAATAGCGTTCTTTTTAACCTTTTAATATAGTTTTATGTATGTGGATCTTGTTTTTAGAACCTTAGCGCCCATTGTTTCCCAGTTTTCCCAGTTTAATTTGTTGTTGTTGTTGCTGTGGGTATTTTTTATTCCACTGCGATCAATACCGCCTGTGATACTTTTTTGCTTGGTGTTACCTTTAAAGCTGTTCATGGTTTACTAATGACCACACACATATATACAGGTACAGTCACCCCCTGACCCATATATACATAATTATGAACACAAGTTTCCCAGGTCTGGAATCCTGTCCTCCAGTCATGTCGTCAAAGAGACAGAACAAATCAGAAAAATACTTAAGGAGATGATGGAAAGGAACCCCCCCCCCCTCCCCCCCCTCCCACACACAAAAGCAGGGGTGGGGGCATGGATGTCAGTGCAGCAGTTCAGCACTGGGATGAGAACAGACCAGTTTCCAGGTGTCTGTGAATGACAAGGAGAAAGCACATTCAGGCTGAGAACAGACCAGTTTCCAGGTGTCTGTGAAAGACAAGGAGGAAGTACATTTGGGCTGAGAACAGACCAGTTTCCATGTGTCTGTGAAAGACAAGGAGGAAGGACATTCTCTTAGAGTCAACAGGAGAACGTTCCAGAGCCTTGGGACAGAGTTTGCACCTTGCTGAACTTTGTCACAGCTCTGGTGTCCCTGTGCACACCTGTCTCACACAGTCTCACTGGTGACCAGGCACCTCACCTGCTGCTTTTGATGTCCTCTATGGAGATCCAGATCTGGACAGGGAGAGTGATGGACTTGCTGTCCACGTTGTAGGTCATGGCCGAGAACTGAAACAGATCTCTTTACAGCACAGTGTACATGCCATCAGGCACAGTATCCTCAGGCTGTCAAAGTAGTCCACTTCCTCACACAAAAATAGGTTTGACCATTTGTTTTTTTTCTCCCCACTGAACCTTCCCCAGTACAACTACCAAAAAATATGTTCGACCTTTTTCAGTTTGCTAAACCTTCCCCAATATAATCCAAAAACTGAAACTATGCCAGCAATCCCCAAAACAGAAAGCATTTTCCTAGCATTGTTTTGTGTGAATCCTGTTCAGCTGTGAAGAAACTAACCTGCAGCCTATAACACACAAGCCTTTGTGCTCAACATGTTCACCATACTACACGCCTGCACCATCAAACACAACAAAATACAAACTGAATGGACAGCATCAACACAAAAGGGAGTTAATTAGCCTTTGAAGGACATCACACAAATACAAAAACAAAGCCCTGAGTTGCCTACGGTAACTCTCACCTGGCATGCAAGTAAATACAAGGTACATAAACTCCACATGCAAGAGCCTGTGTGGAGCAACACACAAGTGTCATTTTCTTTATTCCATTCAAACTGACAGGGCCCCTGATGCTGCCTGTGTCGGGTTTCCCTTTAACAGCAGTTGCACTGTGCAACAGTGACTGCCAGGGAGGTGCAGAAGATAGGGCAGACAGATGGAGCAGTGTGTGTCTGACAGTCTACATGTTACTACCTGCCCGGCGGGAGGACAGATGCTCAGAATGCGTCTCTCTTCAAACTCCTTCAGGTCCACTAGCTGGTGAAAGGTGCAGCCGTCAAACTGAGCTGATCTCCCGTAGGCTGGAACCATCGTTAATCCGCCCATCAGTCAAAGCAAATCGGCAACAACATCCACCAATCACTATACACAACCAACCAACCCAAAATCTGCATCTGTCACTAAACACAACCAGCCCACCCAAAATCTGCATCCATCACTAAACACAACCAACCCACCCAAAATCTGCATCCGTCACTAAACACAACCAACCAACCCAAAATCTGCATCCTTCATTAAACACAACCAACCCAAATCTGCATCCTTCATTAATTAAACACAACCAACCAACCCAAAATCCGCATCTGTCACTAAACACAACCAACCCACCCAAAATCTGCATCTGTCACTACACACAACCAACCCACCCAAAATCTGCATCCTTCATTAAACACAACCAACCCAAATCTGCATCCTTCATTAATTAAACACAACCAACCCACCCAAAATCTGCATCCTTCATTAATTGAACACAACCAACCCACCCAAAATCTGCATCTGTCACTAAACACAACCAACCCACCCAAAATCTGCATCTGTCACTAAACACAACCAACCAACCCAAATCTGCATCCTTCATTAATTAAACACAACCAAACCATCAAATATCTGCATCCTGCTTCACAAAAGAAGTTACTTAGCCAAAAGTGCCTGGTAAAGAGTCAAAAGTGCCTGGCCTGGCTGGGTGCTTTAGACACAGGACTCAGTTTTGCTTTAGACACAGCACTCAGTTTTGCTTTAGACACAGGACTCAGTTTTGCTTTAGACACAGGACTCAGTTTTGCTTTAGACACAGGACTCAGTTTAAGGAGTTTTGCTTTAGACACAGGGCTCAGTTTAAGGAGTTTTGCTTTAGACACAGGGCTCAGTTTTGCTTTAGACACAGGACTCAGTTTTGCTTTAGACACAGGACTCAGTTTAAGGAGTTTTGCTTTAGACACAGGGCTCAGTTTAAGGAGTTTTGCTTTAGACACAGGACTCAGTTTAAGGAGTTTTGCTTTAGACACAGGGCTCAGTTTTGCTAAGGTAGTTTTGCTTTAGACACAGGACTCAGTTTAAGGAGTTTTGCTTTAGACACAGGACTCAGTTTAAGGAGTTTTGCTTTAGACACAGGACTCAGTTTAAGGAGTTTTGCTTTAGACACAGGGCTCAGTTTTGCTTTAGACACAGGAATCAGTTTTGCTTTAGACACAGGGCTCAGTTTTGCTTTAGACACAGTGCTCAGTTTAAGGAGTTTTGCTTTAGACACAGGACTCAGTTTAAGGAGTTTTGCTTTAGACACAGGGCTCAGTTTAAGGAGTTTTGCTTTAGACACAGGGCTCAGTTTAAGGAGTTTTGCTTTAGACACAGGGCTCAGTTTAAGGAGTTTTGCTTTAGACACAGGGCTCAGTTTTGCTTTAGACACAGGACTCAGTTTTGCTTTAGACACAGGACTCAGTTTAAGGAGTTTTGCTTTAGACACAGGGTTCAGTTTAAGGAGTTTTGCTTTAGACACAGGGCTCAGTTTAAGGAGTTTTGCTTTAGACACGGCTCAGTTTAAGGAGTTTTGCTTTAGACACAGGGCTCAGTTTTGCTTTAGACACAGGGCTCAGTTTTGCTTTAGACACAGGACTCAGTTTAAGGAGTTTTGCTTTAGACACAAGGTTCAGTTTAAGGAGTTTTGCTTTAGACACAGGGCTCAGTTTAAGGAGTTTTGCTTTAGACACAGGGCTCAGTTTAAGGAGTTTTGCTTTAGACACAGGGCTCAGTTTTGCTTTAGACACAGGTCTCAGTTTAAGGAGTTTTGCTTTAGACACAGGACTCAGTTTAAGGAGTTCTGCTTTAGACACAGGGCTGAGTTTTGCTTTAGACACAGGACTCAGTTTTGCTTTAGACACAGGGCTCAGTTTTGCTTTAGACACAGTGCTCAGTTTAAGGAGTTTTGCTTTAGACACAGGACTCAGTTTAAGGAGTTTTGCTTTAGACACAGGGCTCAGTTTAAGGACTTTTGCTTTAGACACAGGGCTCAGTTTTGCTTTAGACACAGGGCTCAGTTTTGCTTTAGACACAGGACTCAGTTTAAGGAGTTTTGCTTTAGACACAAGGTTCAGTTTAAGGAGTTTTGCTTTAGACACAGGACTCAGTTTAAGGAGTTTTGCTTTAGACACAGGGCTCAGTTTAAGAAGTTTTGCTTTAGACACAGGACTCAGTTTAAGAAGTTTTGCTTTAGACACAGGGCTCAGTTTTGCTTTAGACACAGGACTCAGTTTAAGGAGTTTTGCTTTAGACACAGGACTCGGTTTAAGGAGTTTTGCTTTAGACACAGGGCTCAGTTTTGCTTTAGACACAGTGCTCAGTTTAAGGAGTTTTGCTTTAGACACAGGACTCAGTTTAAGGAGTTTTGTTTTAGACACAGGGCTCAGTTTAAGGAGTTTTGCTTTAGACACAGGGCTCAGTTTAAGGAGTTTTGCTTTAGACACAGGGCTCAGTTTAAGGAGTTTTGCTTTAGACACAGGGCTCAGTTTTGCTTTAGACACAGGTCTCAGTTTAAGGAGTTTTGCTTTAGACACAGGGCTCAGTTTAAGGAGTTTTGCTTTAGACACAGGGCTCAGTTTAAGGAGTTTTGCTTTAGACACAGGGCTCAGTTTAAGAAGTGAGTTTGAGTTTGATTCAGGCCGTAACCTTCTCCTTCAACTCTCCCCTCCCCCCCCCACCCTTCCCATCTCCTTGGTCTCAGGGTGGTGTGCTGAGTTTGTTTTGTTGTTTATCAGCATTCCTCACCTAAAACCCAAAGGTTCCACCTAATGTTGGATGAAAAAGTAACCCGCACAACTGTTTCCCCACACCTGTACGTACAAGTGCAGTGTCTGCTGCCACTTTGGCCATGGTGCTCCGACTCTGGGGATTTCAGAAATGGAGTTTGTCGTGTTTTGAAAATGACTGTTGCTGTGAGTAATCCTGACACGGGACTCTTGGCACAGCAAACCTTTGACTTCAGCCCCAACATTCCGGCAAGACGCAATAAGACATCAACGACATCAGTGACAATGGCCTCTGAATGGGGCCGGCTGGGCCGTGTCACGTCTTCTGGATGAAATTAAAAACGGAGGGAAGGAAGGAACTTGGTTTCATACACCCAGTAAAAAACAACAAGAGAGGTCCTGTGTACTGCATGTGCACATATTAAAGAACCCATAGTGGTAGACTGAAAATGTTGAGGCGATTTCTTTAGAACTCCCCCACGCCCCCCCCCCCCCCCCCCCCCTACGTAGCATGTTTCTTTGTCCTTCCTCCCCTTCCCAATACCACCCCGCACCTTCAGCTGTCTCCTGCCCAAGAGATTCAGCGCATTACAAGCCCCTGTGTCTTTATTATTATAGAGTAGCACTGTCCTGGCCAAATTCTGGACAACCGTTATTAAACTTGGGGATTAACTGGGCAGTGCAAATTATGAAACAAGATGTCATTCTTTTGACCATGAACTTTTATGCAGATGACTGTTTCATTGTCATATTTTGGAACTGCAGTCTTTAAAGAACACCTCGTCTTCGGAGCTTCACCTGCAGAAAGGTTCTTACCTACCTCTCACTTCCCCGGGTCTACAGATCTGCAGGTCTTCGTTGACAGCGATCCTGAGCCTGGCATGACACTGGAGCAAGTTCTTCACGTTCATGGTGCCCTCCACTTTCAGGCGATCAACTTCACCCTGCAACACACCATCGTATACATTCTTTGGATGTGTAACACCCTTCACGGAGTTCAGGGTCCAAATAATGATTCTGCTCAGCTTGGACAAACTGCTCATGTGTCAAACCATCTTTTTAAATGCAGTCTAACACCTGCTGTGAAAATGATTACTCCCTCCTCCCCCTGCACACACACACACACACACACACACACTGACACACACATACACACATTATTCCATAACATACACATGCTCACACACACACACACTGTGACATAATGTACACACACATGAACACACACACACACACACACACACACACACACAAACACACACAGTGTACTATAACATACAAACACACTCACACATATACACTTACCTTAAAATTAGTGACAACAGTTATATTCTCCACCACATCAACATACAGTTCCTTGGGCTGAAACAAACAAACCTCTACTTAATCCTGTTATTAACATACATATCTACTTAATCTGGTTATGAATACATCTACTTAATTCTGTTAATAACATACATATCTACTTAATCTGGTTATGAACATATCTGCTTAATCCTGTTATCAATGTAACAAATTAATCCTGTTGTGACTATATCTACTTTATCCTGTTGTGACTATATCTACTTTATCCTGTTGTGACTATATCTACTTTATCCTGTTATGAACATCTACTTTATCCTGTTATGAACATATCTACTTAACCCTGTTAGGAATACATCTGCTTAATCCTGTTATGAATATATTTACTTAATCCTGCTATTAACATATCTACTTAATCCTGTTACGACTATATCCACTTAATCCTGTCAGGATTATATTTACTTAATCATGTAAGAAACATATCTACTTAATCCTGCCAGGAATAGTTCTACTTAATCCTGCCAATAATATTTCTACTTAATCCTGTGACGTATATATATATATATAAAATACTGAATCCTGTCAGGAATATATCTACTTGTTTTCATTTTTCAGAAGAAAAAAAGTAATCTGTCTGCCAGCATTCAGGAAAATGTTCACACACACACACACACACACACACACACACACACACACACACACACACACACACCAAACGCACACACACACACACCCCACCCCCCCACACACACACCACACACACACAACATTAAAACTAAGCAGTCTCCATTCACACCAGAGAAATGTGCATATTACACTCATGCTGGGAAGACGACCCAGGGGCAGAAGATTGGTCAACTCTTTTCCCATCATGCCCATGCAAAAATAAAGCCTCCAGTCTGTGTTTGTCTGTCTCTTACCAAAGGCAGGTGTGCCAGATATGTGCACATTATTCTGTTAAGTCACCAGAAGAAGTGTTCCATTATAACCTTTTGTGTCATCTGATCATATCAATTTAAAGCACAAATAAAAGAAAGTACTTTCTACTTTATATTGTTACAAGGGAAAAAAATCTCAACGTTTGTTCACTGACAGTGTTTTGAATTTTTTTTTAAATACACAAAAACTGCTGATTAAAAAAAAAAGAAAAAAAAAAGTACAATAAAAAACAGCATAAAAACTTTTCACAAATATGTCAAGAAAAATTGCATGTCATGTAACAAGCAGCACATGTACGTAATGCTAAGAAGCCATTTCATGCAACACTAAGAACTTCTGTTAATTTTGTGTTGTGTAATGTCAGGGACACGCCCTGTAATACCAAGAAGCACAAGCCATGTAACATGAAGGAACACATGTCATGTAACACTAATATATGTCATGTAGTACTAAGAAGCATGTGTAACATGAAAAACACCAACACATCATGTAACACAAAGAAGAACATGATATGTACCATGAAAAAGCACATAATGTAACAGTCTAACACTAAGAAACACATGTAACATGAGGAAGGGCATGCATGCCAAGTAACACAAACAAACTGAAGTCGTTTAATGTGAAGCATGTGTCATGTAAGCAGGAAGCACCTGTCATGTAATAGGTCACCGCGAAGTCACCCAATGTGAGAACACCGGCACATGACAGCATGCATGGACTATGTAACAGAGACCTGGGTGACACAGCAATCTATGCAGACAAACAACAGCTGTCATGAAAGGGGGTGACACAGTAATCTATGCAAATGACAACTGTCATGACAGAGACCCTGATAAGACAGTGATCTATGCAGACAAGTGACAGCTGTCACGACAGAGACCCCGGTAACACAGTGATCTATGAAGACAAATGACAGCTGTCATGACAGAGACCCCAGTAACACAGTGATCTGTGAAGACAAATGACAGCTGTCACGACCGAGACCCCGGAAACATGGTGATCTATGCAAACAGAAGGACAGCTCTGCGGTGAAAACTCACATCACCAGCACTACCGACGGCAGGTCTGTCAGTCGCTAATGCAGGAACCACGTGACTCTCTATGCCAAACTGTCAACAAAAACACAGCAAAGTAAATCAAAACAAAAAAGACAAACAATACAACACATGGTGAGGTTTCAACAGCTTGCCAAAGTCAAAGAAAAAGTGTGTAAAACCAAACAAAAAGAAACATCCCTCAAATTACTAAAGCTATTTCAAAGTGCGTAAATTAGACCAAAAGAAAACAAACACTATGCAGAAAAAAATGTGACTGCAGAACACAAATGAAAACAGCTGACTGCCGACTAGCTTGCAGTGTTGATCACCAGTTGTTACTGACTTGATATTCTTCAGGTAGCTGCAGAAAGGCATATTAATTGCATCAGAAAAGCTTGAGATTTGAAACAAGGTGAGGGCAGACGAAGGGTTTGAGGAACATGAAACAAACAAAATGGTAGGCCAGAGAGGGTGCTGTCCCCTGGATCCAGAGAGGGTGCTGTCCCCTGGATCCAGATAGGAAGAGGTGGGCAGTTTCCCTTCCAAAGCAGCTGGGCGAACACCGCAATGCCCAGTCCCACCCCGTGACCCACGCACTATTGCATGTGTGATTTCAGTTTTTGCTTTGAAGAGAATGCGCACGACCTTCCTTGCAGAGAGAGGGATGTCCGCACATTGCCTCAGTTGGAAGGGTCCACTTTGGACACACAGACAGGCAGCAGGACGTGGCAGTTATGAAGGAAGTGGCTGGGCTCCTGTGGTTCTGTTCATGGGTTTCCACCTCGACTTGGTTACACACTGCTCAAACACCTTGGCTTGGGCTGTGTTACAACACACTGACACCAGCAAGAACACAAAGGCTACACTAAAAATAAAATGTTATGCGCTGCACAGTTGTGTGGGGACTATCTTCAAACATGATAAACTCCTAGCATAACAGCATCCACCTCCAGAAATGGAAACTTGACAGTGTGCGGCTGCCCATGGGGTCAGGTAATAAAAAACAGCCGTATACAATCCTTTCACCCTATGGAATGAATTTGTCCACATACATTGCAACACAACGTGACCCCAGAGTCTTCAGCTGGGGAAGGCTACGAAAACAACTCACCATTCGAGAAGCGATGTCTTCCTGTGCTGGCTGAGGCCTGCCAAGTACGACTGGCCTTCTCTGGATGAAGGGCCTCAGCTTCTCTGCACTGGTGATTTGTACGTAGCCTCCATCCTGTACACAACGTTCACAAACATGCACTGGCGATTTGTATGTAGCCTCCATCCTGTACACAACGTTCACAAACATGCACTGGCGATTTGTACGTAGCCTCCATCCTGTACGCAACGTTCACAAACATGCACTGGCGATTTGGCATTCACAAACATGCACTGGTGTACAGGTCTGCAGTAAGAAAAGGTACAATGCCAATCTCTCAAGGGTTCAGTTTTAATGAACGATCACACTTTAGGAAAATAGTTTCAAACAAAGCTCAACAAACATAAACACCCATCATGTCAACTAAAAGACTGTAAATGACAAATAGATTTTTGTTTGCTTTTCTTTTCATTCTGTGATTGTTTCTGTGTTTGTCGCGCTTGCTTATGTTGTTGTGGCTTTTTGTTGTGTGTTGTCTGATGTGTGTGTGCTGTGTGTGGTGTTGTGATGTGTCTGTGTGTGTGTGTGTGTGTGTGTGTTGTATGTGTCTGTGTGTGTGTGTGTGTGTGTGTTGTATGTGTCTGTGTGTGTTGTGTGTGTGTGTTGTGTGTTGTTGTGTCTGTGTGTGTGTGTGTGTGTTGTGTTGTGTGTGTGTGGTTGTTGGTGTTGTGTGTGTGTGTGTGCTGTATGTGTCTGTGTGTGTGTGTGTGTGTGTGTCTGTGTGTGTGTCTGTGTGTGTGTGTGTGTGTGTGTGTGTGTGTGTCTGTATGTGTCTGTGTGTGTGTGTGTGTTGTGTGTGTCTGTATGTGTCTGTGTGTTTTCATGCATGTGCGTGCCCACATGCACAACAGTGTCAGTCTCTTGGTGGCAAGTGAATCTGGGTTATCTCTAGGACTGCCAAGAGCAAAGAGTAATGTCCCCTAGCAAGGTGGACTGCTGTGACCTGTGACCCAGACATGCCTACACAATCACAACAAACTGACCTAGGACAGCTCTTGTTTCTGAAAAAAACAATAATCACAACCTGCCCTTAAATAACTTTTCTATCTCATAATAGATTTAACAGTAGAGAGGACCCCTGCTTAAGCCCATCCTAAAAATCAACAACACAGGGCCTTTAAGTTCAACACAGAGTGGGGCCTGTTGAGGGCTTACCATAGCCTTTGGTCTTACTATGGTCTTAGAATAGCTTTGGCTGGCAAAGACCAGATAAAGGCTTTCAGCCTAAGTAAATCTGATAATCATATCATATAGCCTCTGGTTTTACCATAGCCTCTGGTCTTACTATGGTCTCACCATAGCCTCTGGCCTTACCATAGCCTCTTGTCTTACTATGGTCTCACCATAGCCTCTGGCCTTACCACAGCCTCTGGTCTTACCATAGCCTCACACAGCACTTCAAAGACCAGCAGAATGTTGACTCGCATGGAGTCCTCTGTCACAGTGCCGCAAAAATCTTTCACCATGTGGTACACCCTAGATGATAAAGAGAAAAAAAAATCAGACTGTCAAATGCAGCAAAATGTTAATCAAATGCTCAAGAGAAAATACAGCAAAACATGGGCAAAATGCCCAAAAGAAAAAAAGAAATGCGTTTACAGATTGTCATCAAGTTCTGAGAGCACCATGAATTCTAGAGGAGGAAGAAAACAAAAAACAGATTATGCTTGGAGCCACCAGCAATCCTTTAGTTACAGTGTTGCTGTTGGAAGAAGTTTGCAATGGGAGAGTTTAAGTTTTTACAAAGCTACACATGTATGGCTCAGCTACACAAGGGATGTCCAAAGCTTATGACCCTATGACCCTTATGACCACTGACATCAGCAGACTACAAACAGTTCATGTATTGTTGTCTCTCAAGACAAGCGACGTACAAAGCTTATGAGCTGTCACGGACATCAGCAGACTACAAACAGTTCATGTATTTTTGTCTCAAGTCAAATTTTTCCCTGTGAAAGTCAAGCTGCTTTCTTCTAGAATTAGAACAGCCAACTGCACCAGTTACTCCTCTCTGCTTTCTAGCCAATTTGTGCTGTTCTGATTTTGCCTTAACAGGCTGTGGCCAGGACAAGTTTGACTGTTGTCAGTCGTTTGATGTGTCGATCCCTGCAGCCCATGAAAACTTTGTGTTTCATTTTACCAGGACTTCCTCACCCAGTGCCTACCATCCTGACACTTCAAGAGACAATCAGGGAGGTCAGGTCAATACTCACACTGAGATACCAACCTGCAAACTGCTGATCATCCAGTGCCCTAATGTCAAGTCAGCTGCACCCCCTCCCCTTTCCCCCCATTTCACTACCATGAAAAGAGAGACAGACAGACAGACAGACAGATGGACAGAGAAACAGAGAGAGAGAGAAACACAGAGAGACAGTCAGACAGACAGACAGTGTGTGTGTGTGTGTGTGTGTGTGTGTGTGTGTGTGTGTGTGTGTTGGTGGAGGGGGGGTCTACCTGCTGAGAAACTCTATCACAGCAATGAGGGGTACTTCGCTGACACTGGTGGCCACAAAGTAGAGGCTGCCTCGCTGGATGTAGAAGACGTGAACCCCATCCTCCACCTGCAACACAAGCTCTGTTATGTACACTGACTTTTGAAGCTGTGAAAAGGTGCAGGTGAGGACTGAAGGACCAAAATCGGGGCAGCTTGGAAAGACTGAGCCAGCCTACTGCTGCCAATGCTGTTG
The DNA here is from genome assembly GCA_018857735.1 of Alviniconcha marisindica. NCBI lineage: Eukaryota > Metazoa > Mollusca > Gastropoda > Provannidae > Alviniconcha > Alviniconcha marisindica. Next base: position 1,609,802 of record JABMCL010002254.1, read on the forward strand.
TCACCAGAAAGAAAAGCAGTGGTGTCACCTTTTGCTGTTGCACAAATTGCAAGACAAAAGCACTGTAAGACAGTGTTCAGTGTCCATGAACCACAGGTGTGATAAATGCAACAAAAACACAGCAGGGCCTCCTTATGAAGCTAACACAGAATGGTTGTGAAACACAGAATGACTTCCTCTCAAAAGAACACGCACACACACCACACAAATTACTCAAGTAAGTGAATAGCACTATTCACGCTCTAGATACTTAGTATAAAAATTACATTCCTTCGAGCAGAATTATATTATATATTATATATATATATGTGTGTGTGTGTGTGTGTGTGTGTGTGTGCACATGTGTGTGTGTGTGTGTGTATATATATATAACAGAGTATGGCAGACATTTAAGTTTGGTAAAACTTGCTGTTCTTCCCTGATGATCCTGTCCTGGCACCCTGTTTAATGGGGTTTCCTTGTTAGCAGTTATTCTCAAGAAGAAGCACTCACAAAATGAGGTGGAATGTGGCCTTGATTGATTTCCTTCAGTTTCTTGCAGAAAATGCGTCCAGCATTGTAACTCTTGGCCTCCTGTCTGTCTGCAGTAATCAGTCAAGGAAAACAAAACAAACACCAAACACAACACACTTATAAACAACTGCAACAGCTTGTTATCTGACATTGTATTAGCAGGAACACAGAACTCTTTAAAAAAATAAAATTAAAAAAATAATCTAGAAAACATTGGGAACACAGTTCTGCACAAATGCAACTCACAAAAACTTGCCAGGCCAATAACATGCAGCTTTTGTAACAAGAACCCCCCCCACCCCCCCCAAAAAAGGGATACCATCAATGGCATCATTTATCTGTGCCAGTACATTATACAGAAAAAAAAATTCTCCTCCATCTTTTGTATCATGCCACATTGTGGAGCACACATTTTTGGAAAACAGATCACAATGAGGTTGAGCACACTTAGCGACCGTGTAAATTATGTCACCTTATTCTGATTCAATGTTCCAATTAAAGATAGCTTAAGCAAAATTTATTGAATGCAAATGCCACTGTATTCTCTAGATCATTGCTATATATGGCTCCACCCAGCATTCCTGGCGTCATCTTGTTCCAATGGCAGTGGCCACAATCACCATTTGGATTAGTCTGCTACTGTTACACAATACCTGTGTTTCCATGCCACCAGACGCTGGGCCTTCTCTTAGTCTTTAAACCTAAAAGTGGACATACAATCTTTACTGTTTAACCCCTTCACTGCCCCAGCCTGTACAATTTCCTGGCTAAAAGATGCACCGATATGCATGCAAGCAATACATTTTTCGCTCCTGTAACATCTACTTTCAATGCTATGCGTTTCGATGAAAATCCTTTCACATGCCAGTGCAAAATAAAAGACAGAAACAGTTAAGGGTTTCAAATGTTGCACTTTTATTGGTCATTTTCAAGTGACATCATGGCAGTGAAGGGGTTAATTAATGTGAACCAATCTTAGTGCATGCTGTGCAGATAAGGGTAAGACACTCAGGCACTGAGGAGTCTGCACATTTATTGACTTGGCACTTCCCTCTGGCAGCCAACCAGCCATGAACTCCTGTCCCAAGCTGTCCCAGTCCTAAAACACTGTCCTGGACATATTGACTGTCCTTCTAGGATGGGACAGAGGCAGTGGCTAATGCTGCAGCAGAAGGGACAGTTCCAGAGACTTTATAGCTGAAGGAAGATATATTTGTTGTTTCTGGAGTGTAGGACTGAAGCTTAGTGCATTGACCTCTGGTTGGTTAGGTGAGGGGGTGGGGGCTGTTGGCACTGATTTGCAAATCATGTTCTTTCTTTACTGTTTGCTCAATGAATGAGTCAGCAACAACAAATTCTGACTAGTCTCCTAACCAAGAACTGTCTGACCCTCCCTCCCCACACCCAATCACGCACACACACACACACCACATAACAATAAAACAACCCCTACATATCACAGCAAACAATAAAACCACATTTCTGTTAGTTCTGCTACTGAAATTATTCATCACTGGTCTTGTTCAAATGGACACCTGAGGAATTCCAATATTGCCTAGCGTTTGGTTTCTGTGCTAGTAAATAATTATGATATGTCTGAGCTGCGCCATTATACAACTGTCACGGTTGATTGGGCGTTAAAAACCAATCATCTATGTACCTGCGACACAAGGATACAGATTTTTCTGACAAGCACTTTCTGACTGATCTGTCACTATCAAGATCTCTGCGATCATATTGACTGTTTGGGTTCCTGTTCAGTCAACTGCCACTCTTTCGGGGGGTTCAACGTAACCTGCATTCAGGAATTCGGTGAATGTCCAGCACGGAGTCAATGACCACCCGGCAATGCCCGAGTACTCGACTTGTTATTGTTACCAAAACGAGTCTGAGGACTGAACTGAATCCAGATTAACAAGAGCGCTGCCCATAAAATCGTTATTATTCAAAGGAATCAGCTCTTCTTGTATAAAAATGTAAAGATCTACCATTTTTTAGTTTACAAAATGAGTGTATTCAGTCTGAACGGTGCAACTCTGAACAGCAGTAGCTGAGAAACTTGTACGTGTCCGAATGGAATCGAGATTTGGATTGCAAAGCAAACATACAGCGACAACTTCCGATATCCGGGCATTTAGGGTCACTGCCCTGTCTGCGGAAGTCTCGCCATTTGCGAGAAAAAGTCTTTGAGACCAGACACTTGTGTGTAATCAACAGTGCCCGGTTTCTTCAGTAATATCTCTTCGTCTATTCCCTGGAAACACCTTCTTGCTTGGCCAACATAGCCAAGGTACGGCAGTTTTTCTAACCTTACAAATCATTTTAGGCTGCCCCCGCTGTGTTTCTCACGCATTCTGTGTGTCGACTAAGACCACGAAGATCTGCAGTCCTCTACTTTTTTGGCTGCAGGCAAAGTGATGAATTGGGCTCATTTTTCAGCGACTTGGTGATTTATGTTTCTTGTGACTTGTCTGAACGGAAGCTTTGACGTTCTTTTAGCACCTTTGGATAAAACTTTACATCTGCACCAGATTGCTTATTCTCGTAATACCTGTCAAATACCACAGCCATTGGGGAAATTAGGTTTTCCAGACACACCGCCAGGACTCATGGTGACTGGATTAGGCTTAACAGATAAATATGATGTATAATTGGTTCTGCGAGTCACATACGGGACACATCTAATTACACAATTTCAACCTACTTTTTGTACTAAGACTAGAGTATTGAGTTGAGAGTACACATTTCTCATTGTTGGAACAAGTGGAAGTCATCGCTTCCCACCGCAGTAAGTCACTAATGACTAAGTGACAGTTGTTTTGAACAGTGCGGTTTCTGGTGTGAATGTGATACATAATATATTTAGACACTCTAGTCGAACACAACAGGGTCAGGGAGTGGTGTAAATTGTATGGACACATCAAAATTGAACGTGAAAAAAACTTCTTCTTTTTATTATTTTTTTTTATTTATTTATTGAAAAACAAAATAACAGCTGAACTAGAAAAGCTGACAAAACTTTGACAAACGATGAGAGTAATGGACTTTTCATATTAACTTTTATTAATTTTAACAGCCAAAAATACAGTCAGTATCCATAGCACTTGCAGATGCCCAAAACATATCTGACGAAGCTGTAAAAAAAATAAAAATTTAAGTAGACTTACAGCTTCACTAGTTACAGTATAACTGTAATTACCAATAGTAGTAATACTATTACTTTTTACTGTTATAGACTATTACATATTAGTATTACATGATCAGGTATGTGAAAGTAACATTATAATTTGTGTCATGTAGCTCTTGTGGCTTCTGTTCCTTTCCCGGGTAAGGCAACCCAAGGGACAATGAAGTACTAAAAAATTAAAACTAAAATAGGCTCTATGTAAACTAGGTTAGTCGAATGCCAAGCAGCCTGTTTTGTTGTACAGAAGACTATGAATCCTGAAGTGTCAGTTGCATCAGGAGAGATGCTACAGAATCTGGAACTTCCTCCACTTATTTATGAATTATTTATGAATTATTTATGAATTATGAACATTTGTCCAGCACACATCTTGAGACAGGCCCTAAGCGCTTCACAAAGGCAACTATAGCACTATTCTCTGCTTCCAAGCAGACCCATTGCATTCTTTATGCAACTCTGAATGGGTGACTGTAGCTTTACACAGCATGTTTTCAATATCCACTGAAGTGGTTACAACTTACACTATTTACAGTGCTGTTTGGTTGTTAACATGGCTGACCAGTGCCACATAAAAAAAAAACTTCTGCTGTTTCAGCACATGTTCTGTGTACAACCATGCTCCAGTTTACATTGTCACTTCAAACTCAAAGTCTCATCCATAGGCAGGGAGTAGTGTTTGGCTGTGAAAGGTAACCTGCCACCTGCACTTTTGGCAGAATGATTGGGACCTTTTATACGTGCTACTGTGGTAACACGGGGGTGGAATGGATACTGGAATAAGATTAAGAGTCAGCACAGAAAGTTGACCCTGGAGAAGAATTTTTTTCCTGCCGCTCCTAGTCATACTGGGCCTTGAACCGGAGACCTTTCAATCACTGCCACCCTGGTACAATGTTCCGCTGTCTTACTACAGAAAAAAGTAAGACTCATAGTTTGCATGATTTTTAACAGGCTTTGAGTTTGACAAGTACCTTGTTTGCACAGAAGCGATCCCATCATGCTCCAGCAGTTAACTTATTAAGCTTATGGGGAAGAAAAAGAAGAAGAATCATATTGGGTTCAGTGAACTTTCGACATTCAACACCAACAGGACAACAAAAAACCTGGTAACCGTCAGAATTTTGTACCGGCAAAGAACAACATAATGATATGCAAAAACACGCAGATATATATCCTGTAGCACTTTTTGAAGAGGGTGAAGATACCCTGTTAGATTGCAAGACATGGGTGAGTCCACCCCCTCCAGTCGTGAAATATGAGGAGCCCTGCCAGTGCCACTCTGAATAATGTTGCTGAAACTTTATACTTTTTAGCGGCAAGCTTGGCAAGATTGTGTGTCAAGAGTTGCACAGATTTCATGTTTATCACTTTATGTGCATCTCTTTTCCCACACCTCTATAATTAGTGTCTAGTATAACTAGTATAAGTACTACTAGTATTACTAAGAAAAGAATCATATTAATGTGGTGTTTGTCTTCATGGGTGGAAGAAGAAGAAATTTGCTGGCCAAAATAAATGCTCTTTGCTTGCTGACCGACTTGTCAGGAGTTGACACCTACTGACCTAGTCTGGACTACTTTGCTAGTGGGCCAGAAGGAGGCAGAAGTGGGAGTGGGGCATGTACTGATGTAGACCTGGCTGACTCGTGGGGATACTTTACAACATAAGGCATTGGCAGTGGCAGCTCTTTTAGGTCTGTGATAATGATATTTTTCTGGCAAATGCAGCCAGATTTATGGTGCAATAAAACTGTTATTGTGTTAACCCACTGTGTGTGTTTGTCACAAAATAACAGATTACAGTTGTTATTGCTGTTGCTCTTCCGATTCCTAGTACTGCTTATTCAGTAGTCTGAGCCATGCCTCTATCATAGTATGCATACATTGTGTGTTGTTTTGCACCTGTAGGCATCTCTTTTGTGGCAGCTGGTTAACTTCACTTAATGTAATAACAGTTGTTGATCCGCCAGTTGTTTCAGGCTTATTGTTCAGTCAGATTGGCAGTCATGTGTGCCAGCTTCAGACACCTTGTGACTGTTGATTAACAATGGTTGACACTGTTTATGTTTGGTTTTAAACATAGTACACAGCCAAACTGGTGGTCATGTGTCGCAATGTCAGACACATTGTCATGTTCATGATGTTGTGACAGTTAATTGACAATGGTTAATGCTGTTGGTTTTAAACATAGTTATGATAGTACTCAGCCAAATGGGTGGCCACGTCTGCCAGTGTCAAACACATTGTGACAGTTGATTAACAACAGTTTATGCCCTTGTTTTCAGACCTATTAGTAATAGTATTCAGCCAAACTGGTGGCTATGAGTATGTGTTTCACTGTCAGCCTTGGACATAGTGTGACAGTTGATTAATAAATGAACAATTGTTGATGTTGTTGGTTTCAGACCTAGTACTCAGCCAAGCTGGCGGCCATGTGTGCCAACTTCGGACACATGCATGGCAGTGTGAAAGAAGGATACCTATGGAAGAGAGGTGAGTATAATGAATGAGTTTGATTGTGTGGCAACTCCAAATCACTACCGCTGTACTAGACTTCGTTACTGAGACCATAAATGAGTTGAAATCCAGGCTGCTGTTGCTTATGTAACCTCTTCAGATGTTGTAGTCTTGTACTTTCTTATGTTTGAGTGGGTTTTGGAGGGGGCTTCAAAGCTACAAGACCAATTTTGATTGATATTTTATTATAATTTTAAGGTGGCAGTTTATAATATAAGGGGTTATACAGCTGTAGATTGTATTTTAGCATGATGATGATAGGAAATAATGTTTACTGATGATAAAAGTATAAATTTCATGTGCATTACAGTGAAAAAAGACTACAGGCAGGGATCCAGGGATTGCGTTTAAAACACATGTTTTAACCTGTATAATTAATATATACATGTGTATTTTGCACAGTTCAGAATACCACAAACACATTTTCTTAGATCATGATGCATAAGGCATACTATGCAAAATCAAAGGGTTAGGCAAGCCACCAAAAGGAATAAATCTAGAAAGGACTAGTCACAGCAGTGCCTTGCTGTGCTTGGACTGTGCTTCTCTTGCCCTAGTTTTCAGTAGCACTAATAGTAATACTCTATCATAACACACAAACAGCAACACTGTTTTACTAGTTTCCACCCCATCAAAAAAATTTTTTTGCTATCTTTAGGGTCAAGGTCACAAGGCTCATGATTGTTTCTCTTCAGCTCATCAGAACTGCTGATCCTTTTGCGAACAAACTTAATTTGGTGGTACATGATCATCAGCAGAAATGTTGTGAAAAGTTTGCTTTGCTGTGTTCAGGGTCGAGGTCACAGCAAAGGTTCAGAACTTCATTGAATCCTAAATGTTTGTTTGGCGGATATGTTCTGAATGATTTAAGCTTTTATGGCACACATACTTAGTATGGTGATGTGTTATCATGAGCTAGAGTGTCATGCAAAAAGGTTGATCAGCTGTCTTGAAGGTCAAAGTCACAGAGTTGACTGATTTAATAAAACATGATTGTTTCTACTTTGTCTTCAAAACTGCTGATCATTTTGGAACTAAACTTAGTTTGATGGTACGTTGTTGTTATCCGGAGTATGTTTTGAAAAGCTTGGATTGTTATGTTTAAGGTCAAGATCACAGTGATGGTTCAAAACTTGCTATCTTCAAGTTCAGGGTCCAAGTCACAGTGCAGGCTGATATAACAAAAACATTATTTCTACTGGGTGTTTGGAAAAGCAGATCATTTTGGATCCACACTTAGGTTGATGGTAGATTGGTACATTGTCATTAGCAGTAGTGACGTGTGAAAAGCTTGGGTTTCTCTGTTGAAGGTCAAGGTCACAGTGGTGGTTCAAAACTTCATTGACTGTTAATCCTACATTTCTGTACCACTAATCTCTTTGAGGCCAGACTTTGTTTTGATGTACTGTTAGTAGTACCCAGATGTAGTGCAAAGAAAATGGGCATATTGTAGTAATTTAGGTTTTACATTGACTAATACTAGTAATAGTAATACTAATACTGTAATAGTGACTTACAGGGGTATTTTGCTGTATTTGGTGACGCACCTTGTTTTTTGTTGGGATTTGTTTGCCATATATTTATATGTTTGTTTAATTATTCTAACTGATTTGATTGCTATTTACAAGTATGTTTGTTCTGTTATTTTGTGATCAATTACTTTAACATTCTCATGGTAATATGCTGGTGAAATTGCAGGTGAACACATCAAGAACTGGCGCAAGCGCTACTTTATCCTGTGTAAAGATGGCTCGTTCCTGGGGTTCAGATCTAAGCCAGAAGGGGGAGACACTTCGGACCCTCTCAACAACTTCACAGTCAAGGGTGGGTACAGTTGCTGTGTCAGTTGTGACGGGGAAATGTCATTTCTGGGTTTCTCACTGACACTAGTGACAGTGATGCATGTTCATAATTAATGCCATACTCTTACAATATGAAACTTATTATTAACACAGGTGGAAGGTGACGAGGGGGTGGGAGTTGGTGGGGATGTATCACATGACACGTGACAGTTTGAAAATGACATGTGTTGACTGCCATAAACATGAACCAGTGTTTGCTAAGACAGTGTGTATAGCCCTGCACAGAGTGCTGTAACACCTGATCATCAGATGACAAACCTTCACCAAAGAGCACCCCTCTTTCCCTGCCATAAACATGAACCAGTGTTTGCTAGGCCAGTGTGTATAGACCTGCACGGAGTGCAGACAAACCTTCACCGAAGGGCACCCCTCTTTCGCAGCCATAAACATGAACCAGTGTTTGCTAAGGCAGTGTGTGTAGACCTGCACGGAGTGCAGACAAACCTTCACCGAAGGGCACCCCTCTTTCGCAGCCATAAACATGAACCAGCGTTTGCTAAGACACTATAGACCTGCATGGAGTGCAATCTTCACCAAAGAGCATCCCTCTTTCATGGCCACAAACATGAACCAGTGTTTGTATAGACCAGCATGGAGTGCAGTAACACCAAACATCAGATGACAAACCGCCCTCACAAGAGACCACCCCTCTTCCACAACCAGTCTGAACACAGTTTTAACAGTCGTTCGTTCAAGGGTTCAACCATGTGATGAAAACAGTCTGAAAAGTCTTGAAAGAAGGGCAGTCTCATAATATTCATAATATTATATAATAAATTGTACAACATTTCTAATCTGCTGAATCTTATGGATATGGAAAGTTGATGCTGCTGGTGCAGCACTGTGTTTTGTTTGCAACCAGGTTCTGCAGTAAGGGAGTAGCGGCAATTCATAGGATCAAAAGTGTTTGTTACTGTTGAGCTCCAAGAAGGACACAAAAGTAACAAACTGTTCCAAGAGCTGAAGAACATACGGTACCACCTTCAGGAACAAAACTGAATTGCCTGCTTAAAGGCTGTGTTGTGCAGTTTTATTGCTGAAAATACACTGCCATTCTTGGAGAGTCAAACTGGACATTTTGCTGTTTTGATTGCCCCGTACGGCTGTAGGCACCCTAATAATTTTGAAAACCCTGATCAAAGTGGAGCACATTAACAGCTAGTTCAAACCTGGCTCTAGGCCTACATGTTCTGATTGTCTTTATTGTGAGTGTAACTTGGAGCTGCACAAGTAGTTTATCTTTGGCTCTGAGAATGAGATGCACAAGTGGGATTAGCCTGCCTGTTGTTATCAGATTTAGATAAATGATAGTTTTTGTTTTTCCACACATTCTTTCACTCAGTATGAGAGTATGTGTGTGAAGGCAACAAGAATAAAGTGAGATTTTGACTAATTGGGAATAGTGGATATACACAGAACAGAAATGCATGGAATTCCATTAATGTGCATCCTGAGGATGATTTTTGCCTTGTGTTAGTTAAAGAATCATCTGCTTCAGGGGCTTCACCCCCTGGCTCCCACCAAGGGGTGTTGCCCCTGGGCCCCACTGGGGGCCTTCTGCGGCCCCCCAACCTCCGCCCTTCAGGATTCAAACAAATTGTCAGTCCCACCCACGCATCAGTTATGTGTTTCTTCTTCTGGCAGACTGTCAGGTGATGAGACCACGTCCCAACACTTTCCAAATGTTTTATCCGTCAGTTTTGTGTTCTGTCGGCAGACTGTCAGCTGATGAAGATAGACCGACCCCGTCCCAACACTTTCCTGATACGAGGCTTGCAATGGACGACGGTGGTGGAGAGGATGTTCTGCGTGGACTCTGCAGAAGAACGGTGAGACTGTCGTTTGCTCTGCCTGTTTCTGGGTCTGTGACTGAACCAAGATTCACAGTTAACCCACTTGGCCCCAGACCAGCCGCTGCCCTTTCTCGACAAAATCCCATACAAAGGGAAGTAACTGTGTCAAATGATCCCAGTAAACAACTTTAAAAATCAATAATAAACACAAAATAAATATTTCAGCTCACTTTGTATTTTTCCCAGTTTGCAAATACATTGTTCTTGTATATCCCACAGGTTTTGATTTTTTTTTTGGCAGGAGAGAGAGGGAGGGAGAGCACACAGGGAGGGAGGGGGAGAGCGCAAAGAGAGAGAGAGAGGGAGGGGGGAACACACACATGCATTTAACATACACTCACATGCATGCAGACACAGACAAGCACACACACACACACACAACTACGCACACTTACACACAAACACATGCACACATTAACAAGATACCACTGGGCTGTTCAGACTTGTGTGTAGACTGATCATTCATGGTGACCTTTAGTCTGATGCTTGCTTGATCACATAGGAAATTGTCACATTTTGTTACTTGCATGAAAGAACAAATCTGCCATTGTGTGTGGCCATCAGTGTTTTAACGTGAGGCATCCCTCAGCCTGTCCATCCAGGCAAAATCAACAGCAGCAGTCAGCGCTAACACCAGACAGCTTCTAAACTGAACATATTATTCAGCTTCAGCTCAAAATGGTTGTGTTGCAGGGAGGAGTGGATCCAGGCCATACATTCTGTCTCGGACAACTTGAAAGTGACGGAAGATACGGGACCAGAGTCTCTGCGTGAATTCAACAAAAGCAAGAAGAAGGTGGTGAGTAAATTGGGGCATTCTTTGCTTCGCCATCCCACCCATCCCTGTCCTTGGCTTTGTTTGAATCTTCACCTTCATCATCTTCAGTATGTGGATAATTACATGATAACATGATTAGTAAACATGGCTACAACATCAGTATTTCTTCGTTTATCAGCATTTTTTACCAGTGTACTGGAAGCAGCAAACTATTTGCGGAATCAGTGTTGAGTATGTGCATGCAAACACACACACATCTATCAAAGGTTTTGTCATGAATTGATGCCTGGAGTATGTTGGAATATAATGGCTTTTCATGTTTCACCTGCTGCCAGGAATAGCTGCCTTTCTCATTTCTACCTTCTGTCTCTGTTCAACTTTGGTTTTTCCCAGTTCTCTTCCAATGTAAAGTGATATAGGAGGTGAACGTTTTGGTTTGAGGACTTGTGTTTTGCTGTGGTGTGACCTTCATGCTTGACAAGGTGTTAACTTGTTTTGCTGTGGTATGACCTTTATGCATGACTGGGTATTAACTATCAAGAATCAGTCAGTCCCCAGGTTCTGGAGAGTTTGACCCTTGACACTGTTCTTCCACAGGTAGCTCTGCATGGGACCAGTCAATCTAATAGATATTCTCTCTCTCTGTCTTTGTGTCTCATAGAGAGCCAGTTTGGCCTAGCGGTAAGGTGGTAGGCTGGTAAGGTGGTAGGCTGGTAAGCGGAAGGACCTCGGTTCGATAACGCTTCGGCTCTCCTTTCTCTTCAAAAAGGTTGTGGTTTGTGGACACTGTCTTATGACTTTGTCCCTCACAACTAATGAAACATTAAAATGGTTCTCATCACTGCCAATCTTAATGCAGAAGTCATTCTGGTGGTGACAGTGTAGCGATAGGTATATATACTCTCCCTCTCCCCCAACCTCCATACCCCCTTCCCCCCCATTCTCCCTGTCCCTAATAAGCCTTATGGTTTCTGTGGATGTTAAGCACCATGTTTAATTTTGTGTCTCACTCTCTCTCTGTCTCTCTCTCTCTCTCTCTCTCTCTCTCTCTCTCTCTCTCTCTCTCTCTCTCTCTCTCTCTCTCTCTCTCTCTCTCATCAAAAACCTCTTCTATGCTAGCTGATTGCTGTGATTTTGTGCAAGCCTGTATGTTGCCAGTGTTACCTTTATGATTGTATTGTCTTGCTTGCAGTCCCTGAACGACTTTGATTTCCTCAAAGTGTTGGGCAAAGGGACGTTTGGCAAGGTGATCCTGTGCAAAGAGAAGTCCACCAGCCACCTGTATGCCATCAAGATTCTCAAGAAAGCCGTTATTATTGCGAAGGTGAGGCAGAAACAACAGCTGTTGTAATGTGGTTGGTTGTAAGGGTTATTTGGTTGTGAGGTTATGCTTGTTTGGGTGGGAGTGTTATTTGGCTGTGAGGTTATGCTTGTTTGGGTGGGAGTGTTATTTGGTTGTGAGGTTATGCTTGTTTGGGTGGGAGTGTTATTTGGCTGTGAGGTTATGCTTGTTTGGGTGGGAGTGTTATCTGGCCAGTGTGACTTAATGTAAACTGGCAGTGTGAAACAGTTGTAGGGGAAGAAGGCAAAAAGGGGATCTATGCAGTTCTTGAGTTTGCTTGGTTTTAGAACATACTCTGAACCCCCACTTACACAGGTACACACACATGCACGCACGCACGCACACTCTGCACACACACACACAGAGACTCTGTACCCACACACACACACACACACACTTAACCTTGTCTTTTCCCTACACAATCAAGGACTGAAGAATGTTGTGTTGTGGTGGTATACCTGACAAACCATTGAAGCCTTATTTAGCAACCTGTGAAATAAGTACTCATGCAGGCAACCAGCTCCAATCATTTGAAGTGGGGGGTTTGTTTGTTTTTGTTTCTTGTTATACATCAGTGGTTTGTAGAATTTTTCCATTGCTGTTCTGTTTTATTCAGCATCAGTGGTAGAGTACACTCTGTTTTACTGTTTTTCTTTGCATTTCCTTTTTGTCTGTCTGTCCTTTTCTTTTTACCTCGTCTTCCTCAACACTTAGCAGAAACTGATTGAGATTTTATTTTGTGCGAAACAAATTGTAATGATTGTTGATTAGATTGTAGACAAGAGATGAGGGACAGTATTGCATTGCCCCGTCTTTTGTTCTCTCCCCTTTTTTTTATGAGTGAATACTGTGCTGTTATTTATCTTGATTTCAGTGATGCACTTTTGTAGTGTGAAATTGTAACCCCCCCCCCATTCCATTGAAAGCTGACTGATTATACAGACCTGTGGAACATTCCATTGAAAGCTGACTGATTATACAGACCTGTGGAACATTCCATTGAAAGCTGACTGATTATACAGACCTGTGGAACATTCCATTGAAAGCTGACTGATTATACAGACCTGTGGAACATTCCATTGAAAGCTGACTGATTATACAGACCTGTGGAACATTCCATTGAAAGCTGACTGATTATACAGACCTGTGGAACATTCCATTGAAAGCTGACTGATTATACAGACCTGTGGAACATTCCATTGAAAGCTGACTGATTATACAGACCTGTGGAACATTCCATTGAAAGCTGACTGATTATACAGACCTGTGGAACATTCCATTGAAAGCTGACTGATTATACAGACCTGTGGAACATTCCATTGAAAGCTGACTGATTATACAGACCTGTGGAATGAAAACCCATTTGCTTACCATTTTCAGGAGGAGGTGGCGCACACATTAACAGAGAACAGAGTATTACAAAGCACGAATCACCCATTTCTCACGGTAAGTATTTTCATCTGCGTGTTCCCCCTTGAAGTTGAATGCAGCTGCATTAAAAGGACATGATACCCTACCCACAAACGTATACTCCTGTTTTACACCCGTTTTGATGAGTGTGGAACGTAATTTAAGGCTTCCGTACTGAAGAAACGCGCTGAGTGTGCATAAAACCTTGGCTCGGGAAAGAAAAATGGAACAGATCATCAGAAAGTAGAAAATGGAGGACTGCATGCAGATGATGCACGTTGCACCCTCAAGTTTCTTAATAATGTTAGGCTGTGTTTTCATACACATGGCTGCTGCAATGGTGACAGTGTAGTAGTGATGGTGACAGTGTGGCAATGGCGACTGTGTGGTGATGGTGACAGTGTTGTAGTGATGGTGACAGTGTGGCAATGGCGACTGTGTGGTGATGGTGACAGTGTGATGATGGTGACAGTGTGGCAATGGCGACTGTGTGGTGATGGTGACAGTGTGATGATGGTGACAGCGAGGCAATGGTGACGATGAAAATGAAACCCGTTGGGTGCTGGCCCATGACTGTCAGTGCAGCTGTGTTGACTGTGTTTTGTTTCCACGTTGACTGTGGATGGGTCATCTGACTGATTAGCATTTCCTTATGTACAGACCAAAGGTTGTGCAAATAGAATGAACAAAGGAGTTAATTAGTGCTCGAAAGATGTCATACACAGCAACACAGACCATGGATCACCTACAGTAACTCTTAGCTGGCATGTGAATAAATGCAAGGGACATAAACTCCACCAACTATACATCATCAGTAAAGAAAAGCATTTAAAGAACAAGTGTTGCCACAGTAGCTCATAAAGGATCCCAGTCATTCGGCCAAAGATGGATGTGGCAGGTTGCAGTTAAACAAGCATGCATCCTGCGTATGTGGCTTCCAATAAAATGACACTGTAAACTGGTTCATGCTTGTATGGTGTACACAGAATGTGCACCAAGGTGGCAGCAGTTTCACATGGCACCATCCCTGTAATCTCTAAGCAGAGCTGCAACCACTTTTCGCTGCGTAAAGCTACAGTCGCTTATTCAGACTCACATACGACTAGAGCACAGTGGGTCTGTTAAAAAGCAGAGAATAGTGCTACAGCTGCCACTGCGAAGCGCTTAGGGCTCATCTCGACATGAGGTGCTTGACAAGTTTACATATGAATAAAAACAAATGATAAATCTGATGTATGTTGAACTTACATTTCCGCTCATCAGTTATTTTACTTGTGGGAAAGAAAAGTTACACTGTGTTAACTTTCTGTTTCAGCAACTGAAGTATTCATTCCAAACGCCAGACAGACTGTGTTTTGTGATGGAGTACGTCAATGGGGGAGAGCTGTTTTTCCACTTGTCTCGAGAGCGGGTCTTTTCCGAAGAGCGTACCCGATTCTACGGCGCCGAGATCATCTCTGCATTGGGTTACCTGCATGAAAACAACATTGTGTACAGAGATCTGAAGGTGAGTGGCTGGACGCTGAGGTTGGCTTTTGGACATGCATGACAAAGTTTTCCGTGTTTGGCTGGAAACAACAGAAATGTGGTTTAGGAATGTTTCAGTTTGGTCATCTGCAAGCAAAACACCAGAAAGCAGATTTGGGATGTTGGAGCTCCTTTTCTCCTTATCTCTCTGTCTCTCTCCCCCTGTCTCTCCCTGTCTCTGTCTCTCCCTGGGGTTCTTCCCCTCTCCTTGTCTCTCCTCCTGTCTCACTGTTTCTCTCACCCTCTCTCTCTCTCTCTTTCTCTCTCTCTCTGTCTCACTCACTCTCTTTCCCTCCCCCCACCCACCCCGTCTTTGTCTCTGTGTGTTACATTTGGAGAGTTGACTGCAGTATGAAGATGGCTATATCAAGTTAATCTTGGGCTGCATGAGGGCTCTTCTTTGTTGGATGTGCATACATGTTCAAGGACTTAATTCTGTTTCTGTTGACATGTATACAGTTGGAGAGAGTAGTGCTGGATAAGATAGCCACATCAGCATAGCCAGTTTGGGGCTGTCTGGGATTTTCTTTGTTGAATGTACATGTTCAGGGATACTTCCGTGTGTGTGTCTGTGTGTGAGAAAGAGAGAGAGAGAGGGGTTAAGACTCTACTGCTTGCTTAAGATGGCTGCATCAGCATAGTTGATTTGGACTGTAGAGGAAGGAGATGTTTACGGCATCTTTTTGAAAAGTTGGTACAGTGTCCCATGATGTCCCATTTAAAGGTGTAATTCTGACCCTTTTGTGTGTTTTGGTCTAACTCGGCCTGTTTTTCTCTGTGTGCCTGGCAGCTGGAAAATTTACTGCTGGACAAGGACGGCCACATCAAGATAGCAGACTTTGGGCTGTGCAAGGAGGAGATGTTCTTTGGAGCCAGCACCAGCACGTTCTGCGGAACCCCAGAGTACTTGGCACCAGAGGTCAGTCGGTGGTTGTCAAAATGTCGCAACAGCAGCAGTAAGTAGTCCATGACTTACTTGAAGGTTCTGTTCAGATTCAGCCAGTCTGTCACTATGCTGTTTTGTAACTTTGGGGGAAAAACATGGCAGCCTGCTTGAGTTTTCTAAGCAGAAAATGAATTGTGACCTGCTGATTGGCTGAACTGCACAGCTGACCGGCAGTAAGTAACTGGGTGTTTTACGCCCAGTCAACCATTGCGGTTATATCGGGGCAAAGCTGACCGGCAGCCCAGAACCTGCTGTGATGATAACAATGACAGAGAGACTGTGCTTATTTGGCACGCAACACAAAGAAATGGTCTGCAGCCATGACATGGAGAAAAGGGAAGGTGTGATCAGAGACACAAACCACTGTGCAGGTCTGTGTGTGGCCTTGAAACTGAGTACAGTGAAGCTGTGAAGGACTTGGGCTGTTTAAGTGCTGTTACATTGATCTTTTATTGCTGGACAAAGAGCATAACCCGGTCCCAGCTGTTACGCTGTCTATGGAAAGTGTGCTGGACACATCTTTGGGCTGTGTACTGCATGGCATGATGTGTGGTGCGTCTGCTTGATTGTTCCCAGAAGTAAGCCATGCCCGCAATTGGAATGTCTCACAGATTTAGTGAACACAAAAAGTGGAAGTTGGATTGTCCTGTGGCAATGCCCAGCATCCTCGTTTGATGACTGCTGTTGATGGACTGTGCTGGAAAGGCTGGTGTGATGCTGGAAAGACTAGGGTGATGTTGGAAAGACTGGCGTGATGTTGGAAAGACGGGGGTGATGCTGGAAAGGCTGAGGTGATGCTGGAAAGGCTGGGGTGATGCTGGAAAGGCTGGGGTGATGTTGGAAAGGCTGGCATGATGCTGGAAAGGCTGGCGTGATGCTGGAAAGGCTGGCGTGATGCTGGAAAGGCTGGGGTGATGCTGGAGAGACAGGGGTGAAGAAAAATGGCAGCGCAGAGAGACTGAAGGGCAAAGCAACCATCACAAAAGCTTGCATCTCAGAAAGTGTAAAGTGTTGAAGAGCTGGAGAGACTGCTCATCCACAAGCACAGAGTGGTGGACAGCTCACTGCTGATGGCCTGGGGTAGGGAGAGAGAGAGAGGTGGTGAAAAGGGCTGTGCTTGTCGGCATACCTTGAAAGGACCAGGCAGAGTCATTGTCAGTCAGAACCAGCGCTGGCACTGTCTCAGAGGCAGGGTTGGAGAAACACGCTTCTGGGACGGAGAAACATGATGGAGCGCTTATGGGCTTTCCTTAGTGCTGAGATACCATCTGGAACTGAAGTAAACTGATGTACATTTTGTGCGGTTTAAAAACAACAACCACTTAACAATTTGTTATTGAAGTTTCAGCCATTTTTTAGGTAATTAAATTAACCTAAAGTTTTACCTGGTAAAGAAATCTACATATAATTTTACTGAGTAGATAGGAATGAAATTTATGTAGGATTAGTCTTGTGGCAGTCTTTACAGTGCAATAAAACATTATTTATAACTCAAGTGCCGTTCAAAAATTTGCCTTCTGTTTCAGTCATATACAACATTCAGTAAATCTCTAATAAAAGCAACCATTTCATTCTCTTTCCTTTAAGTTTAAGTTAAAGCATCTGTAAAGTTTTCAAAGCGTTTGGAGGTATTGTTCTTCACCTGTCCTGCCTGGTGTTGTGTGTGTGTTTGTCAGGTTTTAGAGGACAACGACTACGGGCGGGCAGTGGACTGGTGGGGTACTGGGGTGGTGATGTATGAAATGATGTGCGGGCGTCTTCCCTTCTACAATCGAGACCACGATGTCCTCTTCGAGCTCATCCTCTTGCAAAATGTCAAGTTCCCGCGCAATCTTTCTGAAGAGGCCAAAACTCTGCTCAGCGGACTGCTGGCCAAGAATCCCAAGCGACGGTAAGTTTGTTATGGATGGTGTGGTGGGGAGGAACCTTCTTGAAAGCTTACGTATACAGGTGCAGACACACATAGGCGTGCATGCACACACACACACACACACACACACACACACACACCACACACACACACACACACACACACACACTCACACACACACACACATCTGTGTGTTCAGATTGCATGAAAAAGCTTGATAATGAAATAACCAGCAGTGGTCCCTCAGCTGGCTTTTGGCAAGAATTCCTAGCATTGAGTGTAAGTGTACGTCTACCTGGACTTCAGCCTATGGAGTGGGAGCTGGTTGAGCGTTGGCTCTTTGTCCTTGAAGGGCACCCAGAGTGAAGATGTCTCGGGTTCTGTTGATCGCTTGATGCATACACTATGAAACATACACTCACAGCAGTTTTTCTCTTGATTTCTGGTCTGTTGTGTTAAAAGTCAGTGCTGGAGACTGATAAAAATGACAACGGTGAGTGCTGCCATTTTGCGCCTGGCTTTCTGTGTCCGTAACATCAGCAAGGTCAGCATGTACGTTACAAGTGTCAGATACACCACCAGCCAGCCTTTCTTTTAATTGCAACATCTTCAATTTCCAGTGCTGTAGGTTTTATTCTCTGCAACACAACTAAGTCGGGCCATTCCTGTGGAAAAGCAAGCCAAAATAGATTTTGTGCTAGTGGTTTCATGTGCTTGAGGAAAATGTTTGTTCCAGATGCAGAGCGAGTGTCTGATTGGTGAGCATGGTAACGTGCTTCACTTCCTGTTTGCAGGCTTGGGGGAAGCGAGGCAGACGTGACTGAGATCAAGTCCCACCCATTCTTTCAGTGCATCAGCTGGGATGACCTGGTTGCAAAGAAGGTAAGCGCTTGTGATGCTCTTGTTTGCCGTAGACCCGTTTCATGCCCACACTTTCGCATGGGTCTGTCAGTGTCAGCAGCCACATGTGTGTTTGTGGATGTGTTTTCTGTCTTCTCTGTGTGTGTGTTGGTTGTCATTGTCTTGTTATGTATTTGGGGCCTTGCTAATCTTCATGTCACTTTTTGGTTCGGTTGGTTTTTTACTTGACTTGTTTTGTTTTTTGAATCACAGGCATGGACAGGATGAAGTGTGATGTATATACAAAGATGTATATTACAAAAGGCAGGAGTGGTGGAAACTCTCTTTCAGTGAATGGTTAAAAAAATGAAGGCAAGGCAGAAAATACTGGAGTTGTAATGCGGACGACACCTGGACAGGCTTCCCAGGTAATTCCTCACCTCAGCTTGTTACTTTCATCCTCTGTTTGCTGTTCACTTCACTGTTTGCTTTTCTCCCTCCAGGATAAAAGCCCTTCTCATAGTCGTCTTTTCTTGCTGTGTTAATCTGTATTACTAGTTCTTTTCTGACACTTGTCTTTAATATCGTCTTTTTTCTCTACTGTTACTGTTTGAAGTGGGTTTGTCACACACTGCCAGTAGTACATGCAGGGGTGAGGAGAGTGGTCAGCTAGTGACCACCATCTCAACAGCCATCAGTAAATGATCACTCTACCGTCTGAAAGAGGAGCCATGTTATGTCCAGGACTACATTGTGTTTTGAATTGACATGCGCTTTTTGTACGCTGATATTTCCCTTACAACTGTTAATAATAAACTTGCCGTTAAAATGATTTGCTGACTGTGTGAGTTAGCTGCTTGTGGTGAAGACGGAAAAGATTGCTGTAAAATGGGCTTTGTACTTCTTGTGCAGTCATGGCTTGTATTCTCGTGGCCATGCTACAAGTGCCTTTGTCACAGCCAGAGTAGGTGTAACAAACAACAGGCACACACTGGACACACATCTGTAAAAAATTGTAACGCACACATGCTAAATACATGTATGTAACGTAAGGCATGCATATGTAACATACACCAGACACATGTCTGTAACATACACTCACCAGACACATGTATGTAACGTACACACACCAGACGTGTATGTAACATACAGGCATTAGACATGTGTCACACACCAGACGTGTGTATGTAAAACACAGGCACCAGACACATGTCACACACTAGACATGTATGTAAGATACAGGCACTAGACCCATGTCACACACTAGACACATGTACATAAGATAAAGGCACTAGACCCATGTCACACACTAGACATATGTATGTAAAACAGGCACCAGACCCATGCCACACACTAGACACATGTAAGATACAGGCACTAGACCCATGCCACACACTAGACACATGTATGTAAGATACAGGCACTAGACCCATGCCACACACTAGACACGTATGTAAGATACAGGCACTCGACCCATGCCACACACTAGACACATGTAAGATACAGGCACTCGACCCATGCCACACACTAGACACATGTATGTAAGATACAGGCACTAGACCCATGCCACACACTAGACACATGTAAGATACAGGCACTAGACCCATGCCACACACTAGACATGTATGTAAGATACAGGCACTAGACCCATGCCACACACTAGACACATGTATGTAACATACAGGCACTCGACCCATGCCACACACTAGACACATGTATGTAACATACAGGCACCAGGCACATGTCCTGTTGCTGCACAGTGTCATTTAGCTTGGCAGAACAGAGTATGTGTGTTTCAAATTGTGTTAGCCCAGTGGTTTTGCCTGCTTATTTTTCACACCAAGAAGGGGCTTGTAAAGTTGTACTCACTGTCATCAACTGTTTATTGTTTATTGTGGTAGGAAGTGTTTCCAATTCAGTAGGTTTAATAACCTGTTCAACTGTTCATTTCCAGCAGTGAATGCTTTGTGCTAAGATCTGTTGTTTCTGTTTTGGTCAGTGCTGTTTTGGTCTTGTTTTTCTCTGCACATCAGCAGTGTGTTCTTTGTTTCCCCAGTCTAACAGTTGGGTTAGTTCTCTTGTGTGCATAGTGTGTGTTAACCGTTTCTCTCCTCCTAACAGTTGGTTTGGCTTGTAAGTGGTATACTCACTCTGTTCAGTGACTGCATTGGTTGCATTGGTTGCTTTTCTTCTCATAACTTGATAGCCTAGTGCAGTCGGGTTTTGTTTGGCACTAGCTGGCGTTGTGTTCGCAGTGTGCACGTAGGCATTTCCTTGAACTTATCAAGCAGTTGTGTAATGTTTTTTGTTAAAGTTCATGCACTTCCTTACAGACTTGATTGACATGTCATTAGCAATGAGCTGATCAGTTTGGATAACACCATAACCCTATGAGTGAAGCAATGGCTTGTGTGTATATAATTTTGTTGAAATATGCAGTTACCAGTGGATGCCTTCTCTAAGGGGGTGGATCATGGTCCAAATGTCTTGTCACAGGCAGATGCACCTGTGTGCATTTTGAGGGGGGGGGGGGGGTGAAACTGAGAGAACATTAAGTGGGGGGGGGGGGGACACTGAGAGAACATTAAGTGGAAGAAATTTATATGGCACTAACACATTTTCCCGTAATGACTACAGTTTGTGGGTCAAAGAAATGGAGTCTTTGCCCAGTTCAGGAAGAGCATGTTCATAAGTACATAAAGGCAATGGGGAAAACGGACAGAACTTTACTTAAGGTGGTGCAAACAAGAGAGTGTACTGTAATGGTGTGTGTGGGTGTATACATCTGGTGGTTTGGTGCTCTTGTCTGCACTCAGATCATGTCTTTTCATGACTTAGCCTGTGGAGACCAAACCTAGGGTTAAGTGCAGGCTTATACTGTGGTAGTACAAACCTAGGGTTAAGTGCAGGCTTATACTGTGGTAGTACAAACCTAGGGTTAAGTGCAGGCTTATACTGTGGTAGTACAAACCTAGGGTTAAGTGCAGGCTTATGCTGTGGTAGTTCTAACAGTAACAATCATACTGGCGAAGAGTCCAGCGGAAGTTCTGCCTTGTAAGGGAGGAAAAAAAGTTTAACTCAGTGCACCATTTTCGAAAGAAATACCCAGGATATGTTGGTACCATTTTGGTATTAGCTTTGATCACAAAACTACCACCACCACATCATGGGCAGCATTGTGTTTTTGTGTGCGTGATGTGAAAAGCCACAGTGTCTGCAGTGTGAAGCTGTAGCTAGTATGTAATGCACCAGCACAAGCCAGTGTGGGTATTCCTATTAGGAAAAGCATGGCGTTACCGGCAATGTCCACTTTTAGCCCCGTCGGTTTGCGGTCCTCAGATGGCATGAGTGTGTGTGGACGGAATGAACTTTAAGCACTACGTTGGCATATCCACATATCAGTTCATTCCGTGCTATGCACACACGCATCCTCAAACCATTTGAGGACAGCGAACCGACAGGGCTAAAAGTGTACATTGCCGCGTTACCACAGTATAGTCCTCACTGGACCCTGCTTTGAATTCCACACAGTCTTCACCTGTACCCACTTCTGTCCTCCCACTCTGTCCTAACGCCCGTTTTTGGCTTCCTGTCACTCGGACAGATTCCTCCGCCCTTCAAGCCTCAGGTGACATCTGATACGGACACGCGCTACTTTGATGAACTGTTCACCGGGGAAATGGTCAACTTGACCCCTCCTGGTAACGAGCCAGCTGCAGCGGCGGCGGAAGTCTTGCCTGGTTTCGATGATGACGTGGATAGCCTCCCCTACTTCGAGCAGTTCTCCTACCATGGGTCCAAGAATAGCCTGGCCAGTAGTCGACAGTCAGGCATGAGTTTTGAGACCTCTTGGACCGCCTGATTGGCTGTGGGGAGTCATGTGATGATCCAGGGAACGGCCATTGGCTGGAATTCAGGGGAGAGATTGCTGTCACACCTGGAATTCAGTATTTATCAAATTGCATGGTTACTTTAGGGAACTCTCCATTGGCTCGTATTTTGATATACCTGACTCACTTTGTTGCTCACATCGTTTCAGTTTTAGTTGCCATGAAGTTTGTGTGCTCATTTACACTGGTAACCACAAGCACTTGTTGCCATGCCATTCATGGTAGCATGGACAGTGCAGTCTGTTGTGCTAGGTGTCGCTGATTCACACATTCACCTTCCCCTGCTTTGGGTGTCCTGACTGCAGGGCAGTGGATTTAAACCATTTCATGCTTTCCTCCTCCTCTTTTTCTTTCTTTCCTTCCTTATGTTTTTATTTATGGATGTTGTGTTGACTTGTTTTTCTAAAAACAGCTTCTGCTTTACTTGTCTTTTTACAGTTTTGTAACTCGTTTATCAATGATTATATTCTGTCAATGTTTTCAACACACATATTGCTAATGACATGTCTTGCCAGTGAAATTTTGTTATCCCTGCCTAAACTGCTTGTTTCTCTGTTCCATAAAAACAACTTTGTTACACTGCCCCCTCCACCCCCCCAACCTTTAAAAAAAAAGTTTTTGTGGAAACAGAATCAAGATGTGTGCTATGAATATGATTGAAAGCTACCACTTTCAAGCCAGTTTTTGAATTTAAAAACAAAAATCCAGACTGAACTGTACAAAAACAGTTGATGGGTTTACTGTTTGCACACAGACTGTATTTTTTATGCCAGATCTAACCTTTTTCATCACTCACATAAAGTGGAAACATGGGCCTACGTAATGACCAGTGTTTGGAGAGCTAAGAGGCAGAAACTGAACATCGCTTGTTCCTGCACTCTTCAACCACCTCAGATGTTTTCAGCTTTCCTCGGTAGTAGCTTTGGTGCAGCTTCACAGTTTCATTCCAGTGCAGTGTTGATGACCTTGACCTCATTTGAAGGTCAAAGGAAAGGTGAAACTAAGGGTTGCTTTTCCTTGGGCTGTTTCTGTTTAATAGCACTGAGACTGTGGTAGTCATGCATGTTGACCAGCTGACACATGAAAGTGAAACACCTTTCAGGACTTTCACCTTCGTTTTTCTTTAAGTAACATGTTTTTGGACTTTACTCCAACCATAATGTTGGCTGTTCAAGAGATTTTTCAGACTTTGCTTGATGAAAATCTCCATTAAATATTAGTTTTACAATTTTGTGCCATTTGTTTCGGTTTAAACTTGCTGAATATCAGGCGGACACTTACTCACAATTTTGAAGCTGGCAAAAGCCTCTTTCTGGGCAAGTTACTGTGTGGGATTGTTATGTGTATGAACATGATTGCACACAGTGTGCTTTAAGTGACTTTGTATGGTGGTGCATCATAATAAGCCTGAGCGGCCTGTGAACAATTGTGACAGGCCATGGTCACAGTCAGGACTCGTACGGTCAACGTTAGACTGTTTTTACCGTATCTTCTGAACTGCTGATCCTTTTCCAACCAGTTTTAGATTGATGATACGTTAGCCTGAGATGAAGTATCCAGTGAAAAGATTGGATTGTTGTTTTCAAGGTCAAGGTCATGGTAACTGTTCAAAATTTTAATGAATGTTTATCTGGACGATATCTCCTGAATCGCTGAATCTTTTGAAACCAAACTTAGCCCCTTCATTGCCCCAGCTTGTAAAATTTCTGGGCTGAAAGATGCACGGACACGCCTGCAAACAGTATATTTTCCAGTCCCGTGACGCATCTACTTTCAGTGCTATGAGTTTTGATGAAAATACTTTCACATACCAGTGCAAAAAAGAAGACAAAAATGCCAGTTTCAAATTTCTCAATTTGATTGGTTATTTTCAAGTGACATCATGGCAGTGAAGGAGTTCGTATAGTGATGCATCATCATCAACTGGAGCGTCATTCAGCAAAGATTGATTTGCTGTCTTCAAGGTCAAAGTACAGTGAGGTCTGGATTTAATCAAATTATGGCTGTTTCTACCATATTTGCTAGACAGCTGACCCTGTTGCAACCAAACTTAATTCTGTAGTACATAATCATTATCATCATAAAAAGGTTGGAATGTTGTTGTTTTTCAAGGTCAGGGTCACAGTGAAGGTTGAAAACATTGAATGTTGGTCATATTGTATTTTCTGTACCACTGACCTCTTTGCAACCAGACTAGGTGTTTTGATGGTGTTGGTAACCAGACCAAATGCAAGCCAAGTGAGCATATAGATATACTGACAGCATACAACAGGGTATTTTGCCCTATGAGGCAACAGTCTGTGTTGAGATTTGCCTATTCATACCTAGTGATGGTGACACAGTTTTAGAATGACAGGGGATTTTGTGAAACAGCGTTATATTCTCATTTTGAATGAGAATTCATGGAGCATTTTACTTCTCTTTCTTGTTTGCTCGCTCTCTCTCTTTCTGTGTCTTCCCCCCCCGGGCAATAGTCTGAAAAAGGAATTATTTCCATTTTGTCTCACTTTTTATTTTTTTATTTGCTTTACATTGTATGTTTGCTTTTTTTTCTTCCTATTTGATGCTTAGTTTTTCTCTTATGGGCAAAAAGTGAGAAAAAAATAAGAAAAATTTGATAATTTTTTTCTTTTTCTTTGTATAAACATCCAGATTTTGTTGAAACCTCATTGACCGCAATATGTAAGCTAACAGTCCATTTTGACTGTCTGGAAACGGTCTTTTACCATGTCATTCACCTCCTCAGAAGACTGCTTTTGCCATTTATCACTGCTGTGACTCAATGACCTGCCTCAGGTATCCTCAGTTACTCCCCTTTGCTTCCTGCTGGTTACAGCCCTTTGCACACTGCCATGTGATGTTTGGATGTCTGTGTCTAGTGCATTATATCTGCATGTCCACACGAAAAAGACAGTAATGTGGGAATTCCTGCAGAAACCTGAAGTGGAGTGTTGTTTAAATGTGGACCAGATGTAAATTGGTGTCTGCTTTGCATTGATACCCTTCGCTTGTCTTGTTCACTATCTGTATCCTGCTTTCCTCAAAAATGAATACATTGTGCGCCAAAGAAGTTTGCTCAGTATTTATGTTCAAATTTATAGCTTGGCACTGATTAATTTGTCTTGTTTCAGAACTAATGAATTTCAGTGTTCTGACTTTTGTTCAAACCTTAGTGAAAACCCCCATCATGATCAAAGCTGTTGTACTTTACACAGGTATGAGGAAGTTAGGTTTTGTATGAAATTGTCTTTTGTGTGAGATTGTAAGTGTAAACCCAGACTGTTTTGATGTAGTACAATTTGGAAATGATTGTCATGGTGACACCTCAGATATTGATTGTCTTGGATAACGATTGTCTTTGTAACCCCACAGATTGTCTTGGTAACCCCTTAGAAAATGTCTTGGAATATGATGGTCTTGGTAACCCCATGGAAATTATTGGTGTGGTAAGCCCATGGAAAATGGTAGTCTTGGTGACCCATTTGACAGTGAATGGTGTTCAAACATTAGACCCTCATTGTTCCTGGTCAGTTCTCAGTACTTTTCCATGACTACATGCCACAACATGGGCAGCGTTAAAAATGCTGGTCCTGGATCTTTGTCAGTTATTTGCAATGTAGTAGCACTTGTTTGCAACTATGTAATTTGATCTGTGGTATCAGAAGATTGGGAATAATATGTTACAAGACAATATATATATACCAAGAACATTCAGATGATGTAAGAGAGATTAAGAACATTAGGGCAACATGCATTACGTCTATTACATGTAGGCATCTGTTAGGTTGGGCAAACACTGTGGCACGTGAAGGAGAGAAAGCACACCATTGTGTGCCTCCATTTCCCACATATTAGTTTATTTAAAGTTGTTAGTGTGGCAGAACAAAACAGGTCCATTGGCATCTGGTTGGTAGGCTGGCCACTTGATGGTCAGTGCTAAGCCAGGTGCAAAGGTGTATCGGGGTAATGCAAGCTCGTGGACTCTCACAAGTCTGATTCACTTTGCATAGCATGGGAGTGTCGGTCCACGGAAAGGACCAGGAGAGCAGCCACAACACTGAAGGAACTGGGAAGCAGACAGAGCATAGAAAGCTATATTCTGACTTGTGTCGACTTAAAGAGGGAGCCACTGAGGGGGTAAAATGGGATGCACAGCTCTTTGGGCTGTCCCGCTGTGGACAAGCTTGCTGTGCTTTGTCTGTGGGGAAGAGATGGATCCAGCACCGTGAGGACTGTGTGCATGTGTGTATTGTTTACTGTGCTCTGCTGAATTTATTTGTTGACCAAGCTACTTTAGCTGTACGCTTTTGCGGGGACTTTTGCGATCCAAGAATTAATCAGTTAATGGGAAGAGTATTGAACCCTTGAATACGTAGACAAGGCTGTGTTTGAATGGTTAGCGTTTTTGTTTGAAAAAATTGCACTTGTTTGAGAAGAACTTTGTTTTAGCATTCCTGTGCAAAATGAAATGTTTTGCCACATTTATTCATTTTACGTGTGATCATTAGAGAAGACAGCCTCCCAGGTAATTTGTCCAAAGGTTTGCACACACTGTCACTGTCACTGGGTGTTGAACTTTGACTGCTCTTGTGGTTTGATGGCCCAACTTCCTGATGAAGCATCAGTCATGTTAGGCGTTTGAAAATGTTTTATACTGAGAGTTTTGTTGCTTTGTTTTATTAGCAACGTGAATCAGGAAACTACATCTCCAACAACGAATATTATGATACAATTGAGAATCCTTTCTCTGTTGTGTATATCTGATCATGGTGCAAAAATACAAAATTGTAAACAATAATGTTCATTGGCTGATGATATCCAATGGTTGCGCACGCACGCACGCACACACACACACACACACACACTTACTTACTTTTAGTTTTCATGGAGCAAAATGGTTGTTGAGCATGTGTGATTTTGTGATATCTTGAGGTGTGATCAGCATATAAGTTTAAATTTCGGGGGCAAAAAAGAAAGGTTGGAGTAAATATGTACGAGATATTGTTTGTATATATATATATATATATATATAGGCAGAAACAAGGATGTTATACATGTAGTCTGCTGATTGTTCTTATTGCTGTCTTGCGTGATTTTTTAAATTAACTTTTCAGCTTAGTGCACATTCAGAGATAAAAATGGTGCTATGTGTATTAGCCGTGTGTGAACAGTAGCTTCATGAATATACATGTGACAGCAAGGCAAAAAAGAATCAAAAGAATATTGACAGGACTTTGCCAAATGCTGACTATATGATTTTTCTTTTTCTTGTTTAGGATGTGTAGAGATACAGCAGAAAGGGAGTTCTGAATGCACTGTGTGAAGCAGCTCTGTTGTATGCCGCTGATATGTTTAGTATTTAAGGCAGTTATAAATTGTAATACCGATGTTTATGTTTTTTATATTGTCTTTCATTAGTAATATGAACATGTAATGATGAGTAATGTGAGCATGTAATGATGAGTGGTGAGTCAACACCTTTAGCAGAAGGGTTGTATTGTTTTCAAAATGTTAGTGTTCTGGTACAGAAACCTGTACAAGAAGTTCAGTCATTGTTCCAGTGGTGAGACACCTTTCTGGTCAATGCTTTGAAACTTTGTGTGTGTGTGTCTATATAAATAGCTGTGTTGATGCTCCCGTATCAGACTAGTTTCATTTTAAATACCCTGCGCAAATTTCCAGAATTTGAAGGTTTTGAATAACAATGAAGAGATTTAATTTTGTTCAGAATGTCCGTTCACAAGTGACACGCCACCACGAACCGTGCCATGTGGTACCATGATGTCAGTGTTGCTGTGGAAACCACAGTGTCTTACACACACAAATGACTGCCTTTGGTGGTGCATTGAAGCCAGCTGTTCCCCCTTTGGCATGGCTGCAGTCATGTGGGTGGGTGACTGGGACTGGCGCTTGTTTGTGCTGATCCTGGGTTACACAGGGATGCTGGCTGTGGAGATTCTGTGGCTTTGATGCAAGTCGGTTAAACTCAGTATTGCTTACTCTAAAACTGCACCATTTTATTAGCTTCTGTGTTTTGATTGGCTGCAACAGAGTCATGTGCTGTGTGGGACAGTTGATTGGTCATGGGCTTTGCACACGTACTGTGGGAGACAGTTGAATGGTCATGGGCTTTGCACACGTGCTGTGGGAGACAGTTGAGTGGTCATGGGCTTTGCACACATGCTGTGAGAGAGAGCTGAATGGTCATGGGCTTTGCACAAGTGCTGTGTGTGGCTGGGTTAGGAGCAAGGAACATTACAAGTTTGATGATGGGCCGCACACAGGACCACTGGACCACTGGACAGGATCCCCTCACTTTGCTGCTGTTGAATGTATGCCTGCAACTCATCTGGATGCTAGAATCTTCTTCTTTTCTTCTTCTTCTTTCTTTTCTTAACGGTGCCTGAAATTTCCTGCTTTCAAAAATCTGAAGAAAAAGTATTGGCGTGAAAAGAGAGATTCCAGAACCGCCATTTTTGGGGTCCACGTTTTGCCCTTTTTCAATCCAAGTTTTGGCACACTCATGTGTATAGAGGCTTGGTCACCACTTGAGCCATGCTCGGCCAAGATGGAGCTAATCATTCTGCTGCTACTCCTGCCTGAACCAGTGCTGTAGCACTTATTAGCAGCTGTTTATACATCTGGTTCCACAACAGCATCAGAGGCATTGTGCACAAAATGTAATATACATAGCGTAACAAATGGATTTTTTTGTTCTCTTCTGTTATAATTGTCTTTATAAGGACAGGCCATCAGTTTGCCATACAGGTGCAATATTTTTCTTTTTGCCCCCAGGGGGCATTGCAACTGAACCCAGCCATTCAGGCTTTTCACTTGTGGGCAGCTGCAGCCCTGTGTCTGTCTTGTGGTCTGTAGGGTGTGGCAGGCCAGCCTTGATGGGAATGTGAGTTGTGTGGAGCAGCGACTGGTTTGTCTGCACAGCAGCTTGTGGGAATGTGAGTTGTGTGGAGCAGCGACTGGTTTGTCTGCACAGCAGCTTGTGGGAATGTGAGTTGTGTGGAGCAGCGACTGGTTTGTCTGCACAGCAGCTTGTGGGAATGTGAGTTGTGTGGAGCAGCGACTGGTTTGTCTGCACAGCAGCTTGTGGGAATGTGAGTTGTGTGGAGCAGCGACTGGTTTGTCCGCACAGCAGCTTGTGGGAATGTGAGTTGTGTGGAGCAGCGACTGGTTTGTCCGCACAGCAGCTTGTGGGAATGTGAGTTGTGTGGAGCAGCGACTGGTTTGTCCGCACAGCAGCTTGTGGGAATGTGAGTTGTGTGGAGCAGCGACTGGTTTGTCCGCACAGCAGCTTGTGGGAATGTGAGTTGTGTGGAGCAGCGACTGGTTTGTCCGCACAGCAGCTTGTGGGAATGTGACTTTGTGGAGCAGTGACTGGTTTGTCTGCACAGCAGCCTGGTGCTGTGTGTTTGGCCACAAGTTGAAAAGCCCCACTCATGAGGGGTGTGATTTTTTATTTGTTTGATTTCCAGGTCAGAAAAAAATGAGATTTAAAAAAAAACAGAATAACAAAGAATTTATGACACATGTAGGTGTAATATTGCTTTTAAAAGAACTCCAGGTTGAATGATTGTTATGATATATCATGAACTGATTGTGATCTGTTTACAGTGTGATGTTAAAGCGTTATTGTGTGTGTGTGTGTGTGTGTGCCTTTGTCTTGTTAACTTGATGATTATTATGTTATTCTTAGCTTTTGGTGTACTGCCCAGGGTACTGTGCGCATGCAGTGCATTCATTGCCACTTCTGAGAGTTTGTGGTGCTCACATTTGTACTGATTTTCATTCTTGGCTCCTACTGGTAACCTGTCAGTTTACATGGTACAGCCTTTGAAAATGACCATCATATATGTCACTCTTGCTTTAGTCTTTTGTGTGTCTTCTGTGGCTCTTTTGTTTGTTTTAGTTGTAAGATGACATATGTTCCATATTTATATAATACTGTCAGAAAGTGTTTATTTGGTTTTAATTTTGCACATTTTTACTTTCTAAATATCTGTGTACTTGTGAAGACTTTTTTTCTTTAGTTTTGTAATCAGAGGTTTCTGTTGGTGTTGCTAGGTTTTAGTGTGTCTATGACAGTGCTTAACTCTAAATGATACAGTTGAATTATTGAGTCCCAAGACTCCATACAAAAAGGGTTAACTTTGAATGATGCAATTCTTGACTCAGTTACTGGGTCCAGAGACTCCATTCACAACAAGGGTTAACTTCTAAATGACCCAGTTCGGTTACTGGGTCCGAACACTCCATTCACAACAAGGGTTAACTTCTAAATGACCCAGTTTGGTTACTGGGTCCAAACACTCCATTCACAACAAGGGTTAACTTCTAAATGACCCAGTTTGGTTACTGGGTCCAAAGACTCCATTCACAACAAGGGTTAACTTCTAAATGACCCAGTTTGGTTACTGGGTCCAAAGACTCCATTCACAACAAGGGTTAACTTCTAAATGACCCAGTTCAGTTACTGGGTCCAAAGACTCCATTCACAACAAGGGTTAACTTCTAAATGACCCAGTTCAGTTACTGGGTCCAAAGACTCCATTCACAACAAGGGTTAACTTCTAAATGACCCAATTCGGTTACTGGGTCCAAAGACTCCATTCACAACAAGGGTTAACTTCTAAATGACCCAATTTGGTTACTGGGTCTAAACACTCCATTCACAACAAGGGTTCACTTCTAAATGACCCAATTCGGTTACTGGGTCCGAACACTCCATTCACTACAAGGGTTCACTTCTAAATGACCCAGTTCGGTTACTGGGTCCAAACACTCCATTCACAACAAGGGTTCACTTCTAAATGACCCAGTTCGGTTACTGGGTCCAAAGACTCCATTCACAACAAGGGTTCACTTCTAAATGACCCAGTTCGGTTACTGGGTCCAAACACTCCATTCACAACAAGGGTTAACTTCTAAATGACCCAGTTCGGTTACTGGGTCCAAAGACTCCATTCACAACAAGGGTTAACTTCTAAATGACCCAGTTCGGTTACTGGGTCCAAAGACTCCATTCACAACAAGGGTTAACTTCTAAATGACCCAGTTCGGTTACTGGGTCCAAAGACTCCATTCACAACAAGGGTTAACTTCTAAATGACCCAATTCAGTTACTGGGTCCAAAGACTCCATTCACAACAAGGGTTAACTTCTCAATGACCCAATTCAGTTACTGGGTCTAAACACTCCATTCACAACAAGGGTTCACTTCTAAATGACCCAGTTCGGTTACTGTGTCCAAAGACTACATCAAACAAGTAGACTTTAAATGGCATAATTCTTGACACAGTTATTGGGTCCAAAGTCTCCTTGCAAGGGCTAACTCTAAATGACCCAATTCTTGACAAAGTTACTTAGTCCAAAGGCTCCATTCAAAAGGGTTAACTCTAAATGACCCAGTTGTTGACTTAAAGTTTTGCTCACCTTGACCTTGTTGAGACCAGCTTATGTACTGACTCACATCATCATCTCCCTTTTTCCTCCCTCTCTGCTGCTGTCTCTCCATCTGCCTGCCTGCCTGCCTCTCTCTCTCTGTGTCTCTGTCAGTCTGTCTGTCTGTCTGTCTGTCTCAGTGTCTGTCTGTCTCTCTGTCTCTCTTCTCTCTCTCTCTCTCTCTCTCTCTCTCTCTCTCTTTCTCCCTCCCTCCCTCGCTCCCTCACTCCCTCCCTGTCTCTCTCTCATTGGCCCCTGTGTTGTGGGGTGTTTGTCCAGCAACATTTGTGGGGTTTTATAAACAGTTCTAGTCCTGTTTGACAAAAACAAGAAATCAAACAAAACATGTGAGGAGGAGAAAACATGAAGAGATTACTGTTTTAGAGTTCAGTATATTTTTAGTTTATATGAGACTGGCTACACCATTTACTTAGCTTTTACACATATTTTTTGTTCATGATACTCATATTTAAGGGTATCTTTTTAAACGAATATGGGTTGATGAATGTGTGTACTATTTCATGATATTAATCCAATAAAAAGATTTGTTTTCAAACAAACATGGGTTCATGAAAGAGTGTGTGAAATGTTTATTTGTTGTAACACAGTGTCTTTAATTTCAAAGTACCTTGTTCTTCAAAGTGCACAGAATGAGTACTACCACAGTACCAACTGTCACAGGCTTTCATTTTGAGTGATGAACGGGCACACTGGTTCTGGTACATTAGTTTGTACTCAGCTTCAGAAATCCTGCAATGAATGATCTGTTTGTCCACCCATCCAGCTTCAGAAATCCTGCGATGAATGATCTGTTTGTCCATCAAAATGATGGTCTGGGTCAGAAGCCGGACAAACCAGTTTTCTTGGTTGCTGTTGAAATGGGAGCTTTCAAACTTGGGATGGGAGCTACCAGTTGAACTTTACTGGTTATACCACTCCTGATGACCTTGACCTTCAGTGTCACACTGATACAGTGATAGCAAGACAAGACAAACAGAAAAAGTCCAGTGAAACTATTCAGTTTCAAAGGCAGTTCCCCCCCCCCCCCCCCCCCCCAGCATAACCCTCCAAAACAAAGGGAAGTCACCATTGTAACAATGGTCACTAATAAGAACTTGTGAAAAATGGGAGAGGGGGCTTATGGGATTTCTGGAGTGTGCAGATGCCATCATGAACTGAACTACTCTATTCAAATCATGTGCACTAGAATTGTGGAGGCGTGTGTAATGCAGCCATTTCTGAAATGGTTTATTTATCCATGATGTCAAGTGGTTTGTGGGACATGATGAAGTCCACTCGTGTGTGGCATGATGAAAGCGGCCCAATGAAAGTGGCTTGATGAAAGCAGCCTGATGAAAGTGGCATGATGAAAGCGGCCCAGCAGAAGCAGGGAGAGCACCAGTTGCCCTGTAACTGAAGGGGGGGGGGGGGGGGGGCTGTACTGCTCCTTCCTTCTGACAGCTTCAGTGTTCTGCACCCACTTCACTTCATCAGTGTTCCCTGGCTTCATGTTTCATGTTGTAATGATGTTGTGCTAATGTGTTTTATTTTCAAGTCATTGCTTCTAACTTCCATTTTTTCTTGTTGTCAGAACACACTTGCCTCCTCTCTGGTCCCCCTCCCCCCCCCCCCCCCCCCTACACACACACACACACACACACACACAGAGAGTTGTATGCCACAGGCACATGCAACCACACACAGTTCCTTTTCCCCCTTCTCCCCCCCCCCCCAACACACACACACACACACACACACACACTGCACACACCTAAAAGTTCAGTTCTCCCACCCCTTACACACAAACATTTTCCAATCAGCTGACTGACAGGTGGCATTCTTTGGTTGGCGCTGTGCACACATGCGGCACTGTGTCCAGTCTCAGTGTGGAGTGTTGTCTGTAAGAACATGCATCTTTCTAATTTGTCTTTACATCAGAAGTACAGCGGTCTTGGGCAGGCAGCTTGGGCTTTCCTCACTTTCAAGAAAGTAGCATATCACTTATGAAAATTGCCTACATGATTTCTTTTTTGTTGTGGTACATAGGGTACTCTGTTCTTTAACAATGAAACTTTAAAGGCAGGTGAACCTGATCATTGTACACAGACCTCTTTGTTAATACCTGTATAGCTTTGGTACATGTGATCCTGTTGGTGAGCCTGTTTCTAGTCCTGTAGTTGAGATGGCGGACGGAGATTGTGTGTGCTAGAGACCTGTGCACTGTAACAAAACCTACAGCAGCAGAAGAATACTGCGTTGGCAGTAATCTGTAAAAACTGCAAACGTTTGAAGTTCATTACTTCAGCATGGTAGCACAACTTTGGCAGCAGCTTTGCCCAGGGAAAAGTTAATTGCTTTAGCATGTAGCACAACTTTGGCAGCAGCTTTGCCCAGAGAAAAGTTCATTGCTTTAGCATGTAGCACAACTTTGGCAGCAGCTTTGCCCAGAGAAAAGTTCATTGCTTTAGCATGTAGCACAACTTTGGCAGCAGCTTTGCCCAGGGAAAAGTTCATTGCTTTAGCATGTAGCACAACTTTGGCAGCAGCTTTGCCCAGAGAAAAGTTCATTGCTTTAGCATGTAGCACAACTTTGGCAGCAGCTTTGCCCAGAGAAAAGTTCATTGCTTTAGCATATAGCACAACTTTGGCAGCAACTTTGCCCAGAGAAAAGTTCATTGTTTTAGCATGTAGCACAAATTTGGCAGCAGCTTTGCCCAGAGAAAAGTTCATTGCTTTAGCATGTAGCACAAATTTGGCAGCAGCTTTGCCCAGAGAAAAGTTCATTGCTTTAGCATGTAGCGCAACTTTGGCAGCAGCTTTGCCCGGAGAAAAGTTAATTGTTTTAGCATGTAGCACAACTTTGGCAGCAGCTTTGCCATGAGAAAAGTTAATTGCTAGAGCATGTAGCACAACTTTGGGAGCAGCTTTGCCTGGAGAAAAGTTAATTGTTTTAGTATGGTAGCACAACTGGCAGTAGCTTTGCCCAGAGAAAAGTTCCACTGGTTCTCCTGGAAGATTTTCCTCACTGGAGCAGTGAAATATAGAGAATACAGAAACCACTGACACGTGCTGATCGTGAAGGTGATGAGCGGTGGCAGAATGTGTGGACTTCACTGACTTCATGCAATTCCTTCAGCAACTTAAACAGTTCATTGCGCAGTGGAAGCGCTCTTTTCAAGCCTGCCAACGTTGAAGCAAAAGTGGCCTTTAGTAGGGTGGTCCTTGTTAGGGGGTCATTCACATGCAAGGAAGATTTAGGGAAGAGTGGTCTGAGGGTTTCAGCAAGAGTGGTCTTAAAAGTGAGATGGTATCACATCAGGGTGAGCTTTCATCAGGGGTGTCTTTCATCAGGGGGGTCTCTCACCAGGGGTGTCTTTCATCAGGGGGGTCTCTCACCAGGGGGGTCTTTCATCAGGTGGGTCTCTCACCAGGGGGGTCATATTTGGGGGTTCTGTTGTACTCGCATTATTGACCCCAATTCTTTGTTAATGAGTAAAAAAGAAAATGGTCCTGACCAGGGCAAACTCTAAAATCATTGATTTCTTGTTGCATGCTGTTGGCAGGGTGTGACTGTGAAATTGTCACTAAAGGTGGCAGTAAATTGTCACTAAAGGTGGCAGTCAGTTGTCACTAAAGGTGGCAGCCAGTTGATTCCTTGTGGAATGCTGTTGGCAGGGTGTGATTGAAATTGTCACTAAAGGTGGCAGTAAATTGTCACTAAAGGTGGCAGTGTATTGTCACTAGAAGTGGCAGTAAATTGTCCCTAAAGGTGGCAGTGTATTGTCACTAGAGGTGGCAGTAAATTATCACTAAAGGTGGCAGTGTTTTGTCACTAGAGGTGGCAGTAAATTGTCACTAAAGGTGGCAGTGCATTGTCACAAGAGGTGACAGTAAATTGTCACTAGAGGTGGCAGTAAATGTCACAAAAGGTGGCAGTTACTAAATGTAGCAGTGTATTGTCACTGCAGTAAATTATCACTAAATGTAGCAGTGTATTGTCACTAGAGGTGGCAGTAAATCATCACTAAAGGTGGCAGTGTATTGTCACAAGAGGTGGCTGTAAATTGTCACTAAATGTGGCAGTGTATTGTCACGAGAGGTGAATAAATCATCACAAAATGTGGCAGTGTATTGTCACTAGAGGTGGCAGTAAATTGTCACTAAATGTGGCAATGTATTGTCACTAGAGGTGGCAGTAAATTGTCACTAAATGTGGCAGTGTATTGTCCCTAGAGGTGGCAGTAAATTGTCACAAAATGTCGCAGGAAACTCTTGTCTTCTCCAGGGCATGTATGTCCCCAAGTTGTAATCCTCTCTACCCTCCCTTCCACCCTTCTCCCTTCTGTCTTTCCTCCTAAAGCCATGTGCAGTAGCACCCCTGTGTGCACTTCTGTGTCCTTGTCGGTCACCAGATCCCGCCGCCCTGGAAACCCGATGTGAAGAGCTCGTGGGACACCAAGTACATCCCTGAGGAGTTTGCCCAGGAGTCCATGCACCTGACGCCCAACATGGACCACCACCTGTCGGACCGCCTCGACCCCATCAACGAAGACCCGGAGCTGCCCTACTTCGAGCAGTTCTCGTACCACGGCTCCAGCCGCTCGTACGCAGGGGGCTACCTGTCGGCCAGCGCCCACACCACCAGCGAGCTCTTCTAGCGCACCTGCAGGGATTGGTAGCAAGGGGCGGGCATTATTTATTGAAATACCTCCCTAGCGCAAGAACCTGCCACTGGCTAGCCACCATGCAAGGGGAGGCCACTGTTGTTGGTACAAAGACCGCTCCAGGAAGAGGGTGCGCAGAAAGGGGCTGAGGTGACTGGAAATGGGTCACCATCCCTCCACCCTGCCTGAGGGAATTTGGGGGTCACGGAGCGGCCCTGCCGGAAGGTGCATTGATGGAACCTGTGGAGTTGAACTTGCCTGGAGAGACTTCCATGGTTCCGCTGGCTCTTCTTTTTATCCCTCACCATGACGGGCAAAGAGAAGCATTTTCCCCACACATTTTTAGACTTGGGGGTGGGTGGGGGTATGTCCAATCAGTCCAAAAGCATTTTATCTTGCACAGATTATTGTCTGTCATGGTGATGGACAGTTGAAGAAATTGTTCATTGAGTTCAACCCTTCCCCCTTCCTGAATATTGTGGTTAATGGAACCAGTGAATATTGTGGTTAATGGAACCAGTGAATATTGTGGTTAATGGAACCAGTGCATCCTGTCTGTACAGATACCGGATGTGCATTGCCCCCCTTTATTTGTACCCGGTCAGGTGGCTGCTCGTGGCAGGTTCTCTTCTTGTTGAACTGACTCAAGTACGTTACTGGGGAACTTTTGTATGGGTGGTATGAAGTGCTTGTGAAAGATTTCCTGTCTTTTCAGCTGTGCGCTTTCCTTCTCTTTTCATGCCCGGTGGGGTGGCTGTTTACAGATTCTGATGACGGTCAACTGTTTTGAAGCCAAAGTTTGAACAACTTCTGACTGGGACATTTGAAGCACTTGCGAAAGATGTCCCCGTCTTTTCTGACACGCACTTCGTTCTTTGTCTACCCGGTGGGATGGTTGCTTATGGCAAGATTCTGACAATGATGGACTGTTCCCAAAGTGGCTATGGGGACGTTGCCGAGAAGTGGGTTGGGGTGCTTGTGCAGCAGGCATGCCCAGAATGGTGTGGATGCCGCTGCAATCTGATCGGATCTGAACTTGTTTAAATCTTCAGATGGCAAATGCTGCTTTATGTTCCAGAAAAGTCTTAGACTAGTTGAAATGAAGAGCTTGGTGATCACTGTTAAAACTAGATGAATCAAATTAAAACTAGATGAATCAAAACTAGTGGTTATGTTTAATTCTTCTCCAATCAGTTGCTGCATTGTTAATGTCAGTAGAGCTTGGTTGAATGAACTATTGATGGAAAGGTACAGTTGATCTGTTTAGCATATTAACCACTAATGGCTGACAAAAGTGTTTCCTTCTCCTGTTTCCACAGCAGATTTGTTGCTGTTAGTGTTACAGTTTGTGTGAGAGTTTTGGGTTGTCATTAAACTGATATTACATGTTGTGTTTTCAAGAAGGTGGCATAGAGGAGAAGAAATAAATGGGGGGAAAACTCCATTTTCACATTCAGGTTTTGCAGTCAGTACTGCATACCTTTGATCTGCAGCATTGGAAGTTAGGTTGTTGAGTTAGACTTTGTTTGAAGGTAGACTGTATATTTACTACACCGCAGGTAATGCTTTAGGGGGACATGTCAATGTGTTCATGGTGTGACCAACACATTATTGAAGATATTACTTTGGTGTGGGTGTGGTTTTGAGTATTCACTGTCTGACAGTACTTAAACATTGAAGTGGACTGTTTAGTGGGAGTACAAGTACTGTCCTGTGCAGTGAACCATGATGGGAATTTGTAATTGTGGGACCTTTTCCTGAGCAAGACTGACACACTTAGATTGCCAGACTGAAGTTGTTGTTGTAAACATTGTGTGGTGTTACTGATTTTGTTTCCCCAAACAAAACCAGAGGAATTTAAAGCAAAGAACAAACAAGCTAAAAAGGTTGGACAAGAACTGTGTAACCTCAGTGAATTTCCAGATTTTTGTTTGTTTTGTTTTTCTATCTTGTATATGCACCTTCCTTCCTTCAAATCTTTTTATTTTATTTTATTTTATTTTATAAATACAAAGCATAATTTACAGGCAAACCCCTGCACAGTAGTATTTGAAAGTGGTATTTTGTATCCAGCCTGGGGCTGACATTCCTGTCCATGTATGCTTCAATTAACAGTGCTGTTCAAAAATCTCTCTCCTTCACACACTGTAACATTTTGTCAGTGCTGTTCAAAAATCAGTCTCCTTCACATACTGTAACATTTTGTCAGTGCTGTTCAAAAATCAGTCTCCTTCACATACTGTAATATTTTGTCAGTGCTGTTCAAAAATCTCTCTCCTTCACATACTGTAACATTTTGTCAGTGCTGTTCAAAAATCTGTCTCCTTCACATACTGTAACATTTTGTCAGTGCTGTTCAAAAATCTGTCTCCTTCACATACTGTAATATTTTGTCAGTGCTGTTCAAAAATCTCTCTCCTTCACATACTGTAAATTTTGTCAGTGCTGTTCAAAAATCTCTCTCCTTCACATACTGTAATATTTTGTCAGTACTGTTCAAAAATCTGTCTCCTTTGTGTACTGTTCAAAAGTCAGTCTCCTTCACATACTGTAATATTTTGTCAGTGCTGTTCAAAAATCTGTCTCCTTTGTGTACTGTTCAAAAGTCAGTCTCCTTCACATACTGTAACATTTTGTCAGTGCTGTTCAAAAATCTCTCTCCTTCACATACTGTAACATTTTGTCAGTGCTGTTCAAAAATCTCTCTCCTTCACATACTGTAATATTTTGTCAGTGCTGTTCAAAAATCTGTCTCCTTTGTGTACTGTTCAAAAGTCAGTCTCCTTCACATACTGTAATATTTTGTCAGTGCTGTTCGAAAATGCAGTCTCCTTTGTGTACTGTAATGTTTTGTCAGTGCTGTTCAAAATTGCAGTCTCCTTTGTGGACTGTAATATTTTGTCAGTGCTGTTCAAAATTGCAGTCTCCTTTGTGTACTGTAATATTTTGTCAGTGCTGTTCAAAATTGCAGTCTCCTTTGTGGACTGTAATATTTTGTCAGTGCTGTTCAAAATTGCAGTCTCCTTTGTGGACTGTAATATTTTGTCAGTGCTGTTCAAAATTGCAGTCTCCTTTGTGACTGTAATATTTTGTCAGTGCTGTCAAAATTGCAGTCTCCTTTGTGGACTGTAATATTTTGTCAGTGCTGTTCAAAATTGCAGTCTCCTTTGTGGACTGTAATATTTTGTCAGTGCTGTTCAAAATTGCAGTCTCCTTTGTGGACTGTAATATTTTGTCAGTGCTGTTCAAAACGCTGCAAATTGTTCCCTGCAGGTGTCTGTCAGTCCACAGAAAATAAGTGCAGACTGGATTTGCTGTTACATGTGGATGGATGTTAGTGGCATTGAAGACAGGGTTGTACTGAGCACTGCAAATGTCAGTAGCATTGCAGATTGACTTGTGTTTGTTATTACAGGTGATACTATTAGAGCAAGTAGCATTGCAGATTGACTTGTGTTTGTTATTACAGATGATACTATTAGAGCACAGCATCCCATTTCTTTATCTACAGTCAGCCTTGCGGAGTCTGAAGGGGTTTGGTTGTCATGCACAGTGTGAAGAGTCGGTGGAAGTGCACAGGCCACTTTTGCTGTTACAGCTCAGCATCCTGCAGTTCCCACATGAGACATAAGAGTGTTAATGCGTATTGACTTACGACAGGATTTGTTCAGCCTTGGGTACCCCTGTGTGGTTAACAGGATGTTCATTCTGTCATTGACAGGATGTTCATCTTGATGTAATCCCGTGCCATTGTCAGGTATTCACCTTGAGCCGTGAGGTGACACTGTGCAGTTGGCCGGATGTTCATCTTGAGGTAACCCTGTGTGGTTGACGGGGTATTCATCTTGAGGTAACCCTGTGTGGTTGACGGGGTATTCATCTTGAGGTAACCCTGTGTGGTTGATTGGATATTCATCTTGAGGTAACCCTGTGTGGTTTGGATGATGTTCATTGAGGTAACCCTGGAGCTGACAGGATGCTTATTTAACTATGTGTGGTTGGCAGGTAGTTCACTAGAGGTAACCCTGTGCGGTTGACAGGATGTTCATCCTGAGGTAGCCCTGTGTGGTTGACAGGATGTTCATCCTGAGGTAGCCCTGTGTGGTTGATGGGAAGACCATTTTAGGTGCCTTGTGCAGTGGACAGGATGTTAAAATGTAGTGACTATGTTAACCCACCTCCAGCCCCACCCTGCTTTCTCTCCACATGTAATAGATTGCCCTGATGTAGCTGTACTGGTTGACTTGGGGGTAAAACACCAAGTTACTTACTTACTTCACATCTAGTGACTGTCAGTGCCTGATGCCTCCTTCCTGCCAGCTTGTGTCCCAAGAGGTGGTGGCAAGAGCAGAGCCCAGAAGGGTCGGAGAGGGCACTGGGGCTGTGGCTGCTGTGTCATCCCAGCAGTCATTCTGACGTTGGCCCTCATGTCATCCCTGTCAGCATTCGCACTAGTGGACCATTCTTACTCAGCAAGGGCATGGCCAGTCGCTAGATGGAAAGGGAGTCTGAGTGTGCAGAACTGACAGGAGTGTAGAGACTTTGTCATCTGCGCTGTAGCCTTCACTCCCAAGCCTTGCTTTCGATCTCGGCTGCCAGACCCTGGGAATGGTCCCTTGCTGATGGCTGAGCCACCGCAGTGTCCGTGAACTGCAAATATGAGTGTGCACGGCCATGTTTATGTCATACCTTTCTGAGCCCCGTACACAGAAGCGCCGGCGGTGCAGTCATTGGCTTCCAGTGCTGCGCCAACCGACAGAGAGAAAAAAGTTTACATGGTTTTGGTAGAAAGGAAAAAATAAGCACCAGGATGGTTGCATTTTGCATTTGTTATTGCCACCTTGGAATAAAGAATGCAGATTGGGAGCTTACCTCAATATATTCAGCTCCGTTCAGTCCAGTGACGCTGTAGGCATTGCGCCAGGGGCGGTTCCATGGTGACGCACGGACACAAGTAGAAAAGGTGTAGCAGTTAGTATAGTGCACGTTAAGTATACAGCTACAGCCTAAGGTGCCCAGGAAAATGCCGACATAGCTGCCAGGCTTGCTCTGGCTCCAACACTTCTGCACCTCCAGATGGGATTGTAAATATGTTCCAGAACTAAATGGCACATGAAGTCATAAAAATGTCGAGGGTTAACCCCCCCCCCCCCCCCCCCCCCTCCCACCTCCCCTTTGTATTTTAACTCATCTTTTTTTTTTAAGGGGGGGAGGGGGGGGGCAGTGTTTGTGGTTTAAAACCGGTAGGACTTGTGTACAGTGTAAATGAACTGTATAGCGGCATTGTGTCCCTGGGTGTGTAGCTGCAGTCTTTCAGTTCCATTGGTCTGTCTGAGCAAGGGGGACAATTAGGCTTGGGAGGTCCAAAGCAAGTGGGGCTTGTTTCCACTTCAGTCTCTGTGGCGTTTTTTTGTTTGTTTTGTTCACAGTGATGGAGCTGGTATGCATTTGGACTGCAGTTCACAATCACTTCTTTGGATTCAAGAGGGAAAACTTGCTTTCAGAAAGACAACTTGTTGAAATCTGTACGCTTCACAACTGATTTGCTTCACCTTCTTGGTAGTTCCAGTCTCGATGCATGTGTGTGAGAGACGTTAGGAGAGAGAAAGATTCACTGACCCTTAATACGCTAGAATAAAGATTTTAGCTGGAGGCTGTCTTACAGTCTGACTTGCTGAAACTACAAGGTTAAATAAGCATGCAAGATGGTGATGCAGACAAAATGACAAGAAAGCAGGAGCCATTTCTTGAGATCCACCTTCTCTCTTTGCTGAAACTTATTTCAACACAATCTTTAACCTATGTAGGAGGTATATTTTATTTTTGTTTTGTATAATTTTTAGTTTCAAACTGGGAGTGTGTGATCATGTCTGTGAGAGACAGACAGACAGAGGGTGTGTATCTGTGTTTCATTCAGACTGAATGCATTGCACGAAAACTAAAACCTTACATTTGCCAGGGTCCTAAGCGAAAAGAATCAGGCTTTGATGACTGTGGTATGTCCAGCACTGTGGATGTTGTGCACACAGTTGACAAGTTCCATGGCAAGGGCAGTGTAGTTACCGCCTCTCCTCCCTTGGAGCGCTCCTTGCAGTGGTCCTTCAGCTAGCTCCACTTGGAGTCCGCCGCACACAACAGGGACTGGGTGAAACCCAGCCTGGACTGGACAGGCCGGTTCATTCCGGTAGTCAGATACAGTCCATGTCCACAGACAAATCACTAACCTTCCATCGGCATGACCATTCACCCTATACATTGACAGTGTTGATACTCTTGAGTGTGTGTGTGTGTGTGGTGTTGTCTCCACTTTGTTAAGTTCCGCTTCAGAGATTGTCAAAACCACATCAGCTGAACTCTTAGATTTCAGTGATTGTTTTTTTTGTTTTTTTTTTTTAAGAAGAGACAGCTGAGGGTGGGTTTCAGTATTTTAATTCTGTTGGTCGTATGTTTTTATTAATTTTCGGATTTCTTCCATTTTTTTCCAATGTGGCTGTGATCTGTTTTAAATTATGTGTATAGACCACAGAAAATGTTAATTCAGGTTATAGTATTTATAGGGGATGTTTAACATTTCTGTATTTTGTTTTGATATAAAGGATTGTAGAGGAGTTGTGGATTGTTTGAAAGAGAGATAGAGAGAATGTATTTCACAATTGTACATTAGTATGTGATGCTTAAAAATGCAACCACTGACAGCTTCGTTTTTGTTTTTTGTTTTCTGTCTTTAATACTTTTTATTGATGTATGAAACAGTAAATGAAATGGTCACTGGTCTCCGTTCTGTTTTCGCTTTGTCATTTTCCATGATGTTTCATGTGATGTTTAAAGAAGCAGTCACCAGCAGCTCTGTCATTGGGCTTGTCTTTGTCCCAGCCAACGTCCCTGCTGATTGAGAACCTCCCCTTCGTCTCCCACTGGCAGTGGCCACAAGTGCCATTTGGCTTAGTCCCATACAATTCTGCATTTTCTCAGTGTCGCCATGCCACTGGCTCCTATAGGGCTCTCCTTAACAAAGTTGGACGTGGGGTCTAAACGTGTGCATCGGTCATGGTGCGTGCTGCGCGCACGGAGACGAGACAGGAAGTGACGAGTGTGCACAAGTGTTGTCTCGGAAGTGAAGAACGGTTCTCCGTCGTGTTGTGGCCGGGAGTGGGACCGGTGGCAGTCCAGCGCATTGGCCAACCAGCCACAAGCTCCTCACCTGTCCTGGCTGCTTGGAGCCGTTGGGCCCAGAGGCACATTGACGTGCAGGCTAACATCAGTACGAATGCACCCAGTAATCTGGATGATTATTGTTGTGAGGGCTGTTAGAATTGTGGGGTGAATATAGTTTATTGTTGTGAGTACTGTTAAAATTGTGGGGTGCAGATCTGTTCTTTAGGCAGAAGGTTCGCTGCAGTTGTCTGTGTGAAGGCCGAGTTGTCTGTGTGAAGGCAGAATTGTCTATGTGAAGGCCGAAGGCCGAGTTGTCTGTGTAGAGGCCAAGTTGTCTGTGTGAAGGCCGAATTGTCTGTGTGAAGGCTGAGTTGTCTCTGTGAAAGCAGTTGTTTGTGTGAAGGCAGAATTGTCTGTGTGTGTGTGAAGGCCAAGTTGTCTGTGTGAAGGCCGAGTTGTGCGTGTGAAGGCCGAACTGTCTGTGTGAAGGCCGAGTTGTGTGTGTGTGAAGGCAGAGCTGTCTGTGTGAAGGCCGAGTTGTGTGTGTGAAGGCCGAGTTGTGTGTGTGATGGCCGAGTTGTGTGTGTGAAGGCAGAGCTGTCTGTGTGAAGGCCGAGTTGTCTGTGTGAAGGCCGAGTTGTCTGTGTGTGAAGGCAGAGCTGTCTGTGTGAAGGCCGAGTTGTCTGTGTGAAGGCAGAGTTGTCTGTGTGTGAAGGCAGA
Source organism: Alviniconcha marisindica (assembly GCA_018857735.1). Taxonomy (NCBI): domain Eukaryota; kingdom Metazoa; phylum Mollusca; class Gastropoda; family Provannidae; genus Alviniconcha; species Alviniconcha marisindica. The sequence continues at coordinate 1,654,331 of JABMCL010002254.1, forward strand.
GTTGTCTGTGTGTGAAGGCAGAGTTGTCTGTGACCCAACGTGCTGGACCGTAATTAGTGGCATGGCTCGGCTCCCGGTAGAGGCAGGGTGAGGAACTTGTTTTACCCAATCAGCACATGCAGGCGTCAATACCCGTCTTGCTTTTACTGCCTAAAAGTTGTGCACTTCATCCGGTTAGCAGTGGTCTGTTAGGTACTGATGCTACACTTTACAAGTTTGGGGTTTTTCTATTGGCCATCTTGATGTACAGCCTCATATCTCTTTATGATGTCTGGTTCCAGAGATTTGCACAACACAGATTCGTGGAAAAAGCAAGATAGATATTGAATTTGAACGCCCACAAAGCACAATTCAAAGGAAGATCAGCTGGTGAAGGCATCTTTAAAATCGGACCTATGTGTTATTACCATGTACGTGTACCGCTTGTTACCTTCCTTCCTGTGTGCACCCCCCACCCCCACCCCCCCACCTCCCCACCCACCCACTCCGCAGTTAAGTGATATGTTATAAGTGACCTTTTCCGCTTTTGTCTGAAAAAGCATGTTGTTTACGTGTTCTGCTTGTCCTGTGTGCCCGTCTTCCCTTTCCCACAGTTCAGTGATGTTATGAGACCCCCACCCCCACCCCCACCCCCCGCCACCGTTTTTCCTTCTTCTTTTTTCTGACGTGTAACTTGCGTGTTCAGTTTGTTAGTTTGCTGGCCCTGAAATAACGTATCGGTTGACTGGGCGTAAAACAGCAAGTTACTTGTTAGTTTGCTTTCTGCCCATCTTTGTCCTGCTACCCCCGCCCCACAGTTCTTTGATGTTGTAAGTGACCCCCTGCCCTCCTGTTTGACGTGTTTACATATGTTCAGCTGGTTACATTGCCATCTGCCCCGTCGTCCCTCCCTTTTCCCACAGTTCAGTGATGGTATAAGTGACCTTCCCCCCTTTTGTCTCAAGTGCGTGTCGATTGTGTTTTGGACAAGATGAACATGATGTGCTGCATTTATGTGACACTATAATAATTATTATCATTTTTATGATTCACACATCTACGGATCATGTTCACGGACAAGCCTGTTACCGAATAAAGAGTATCATGAATGTAACAACCTGCGGGCTGCTGTCTGGTGTGGGTAGGAGTGCTTGCTGTGTGGCTGGAATCTCGGCTTGGTGACGGTGTACATGGTTCTTCACTACCCCTCTCTCTCTCACGCACGCACGCACGCACGCACACACACGCACACACATACACACACACACACACACACACACTTTCAAGCACGCACGCACACACACCCCACACACGCACACATACACACACACACACACTCTCACACACACACACGCACACAAACACTACGCACGCATTCACTCTCTCTCTCTCTCTCTCTCTCCTCTCTCTCTCTCTCTCTCTCTCTCTCTCTCGTTCTCTCGCGCGCACATACACATTCACTCACGCGCGCGCACATACACATTCACTCACGCGCGCGCACACACTGAACATGAGCGCACACAGTTACCTCTCGCTCAGTCACACAGTCACTCTATCACACATGCATTCACTCGTAGCATGTTTGCCTACTTTGCTATTTTTCCGTGGATAACTCCTCCTGGCTGGATGCAGGTTTGATCAGACTGCAGTCGTTTCAGTTGGTGTGGCCGACGCGTACTCCCTACACTGGAGAAGGCCGAGGTAGAGAGGTGAGACGTTGATTGACTGACTGGAGTAGCAGCTATTGCACGCCTCGCCCCTAGTGCTGTTCACACACGTACGCACACGCAAAGACGCCCCACCCACCCACACACGTACGCACACACAAATACGTCCCACCCACCCACACACGTACGCACACGCAAACACGCCCCACCACCCCCACACACGTACGCACACACAAACACGCCCTACCCACCCGCACTGATAAGTACGCACACGCAAACACGCCCCACGCCTGTGTGTGTGTGTGTGTGTGTGTGTGTGTGTGTGTGTTGTGTGTGTGTGTGTGTGTGTGTGTGTGTGTGTCTCAGTGTGTGCGTGTTTCTCCTTAAACTGGTTCAAGCACCCCCAATAATAAGACACCGCACTTAAAATAATAATAATAATAAATGCATTTCTAATGCGCCGAATCCCTGTATGACTATACATGTGTGAGGTTCAAAGCGCTATACATCAAACATTACAACACTACACAGACTAATTGAATAATGCATTCCATATATCACTCTATTCCTCCCCCTCCCCTGCACCCACCCACGCGCGCACGCACACCCACCCACCCACACCACACATACAGTCTCGCAACCCCTCGCTCCCCCCCCCCCCCTCCCCCATCCAATCTCTCGACAGCTTCCATCCCCCGAAAAGAAGACGTCAGCAGCAAAATCAAGACAGTTAAATCAAGTACAGCATCCAGTGCCTGTGAAAGGGTTAGTTAGCTCAGTAGGCACAAGTAAAGAGAACAGTTTCAAGAGAAGTTGTGAACTGTGAGAGAGAACTGCAGTGTCGGATGTGAGCAGGAAGGTTGTTCCAGACAAGGGGAGCCTGAACACAGAACGACTGGTAACCAAAGCCCTTAAGTTTCCATCTTGCACAAGAAAGAGTTTTTTTTTTTTTTTTTTTTTTTTTCAATTGAACAAAATTGCATTAAAAAAAAAAAACTCGCAAAATTCAAAACTTATAAACAACAACAACAACGCACGCACACACACACACACACACACACACACACACACACACACACACACACACACACACACACACACCCCACACACAGCACCACGACACACAACGCAGCACACACACATATACATGCAGCGCCGCTCACGACGAACCACGTGCACACAGCGCACCGCCGCAACACACACACACACCACAACCACACCACTACAACCACACTACACACCCACGCACACACACACACACACACACACACACACAACACACACACACACACACCACACACACACACACACACACACACACACACACACACACACACACACACACTTCGAATTGGCACAGAGAGAGAGGGAGAGACAGACAGAAATCAGTTGAACTCGCTATGATCGTAAATGTCTCACTGAAGTGGGTAAAATAATAATAATAATAATTTAAAAAATCTGAAAGAAAGAAGGCCTTTTTGACGTAGCGGCTACCTGCATGGTTCTCCCGGCAGTGACCCAATTTCGGCCGCGCCGGTTGAACGCCTCGCGCCTATTGTCTTTGGTGTGGCCACAGGTGTGCTGCGTGGCGTGATTTCAGCCGGCGGGAAAATCGATGAAGAAAGTACAGTACCGTCTGCGTCTTTTGACGTCATTAGTCGTCAGCTGGATGCTCAGTGTGGCTTAAACCGGGCCACTTGGATTTTATGAAGCTGCACACTCAAACCGTTGTGTGTCAGTGTGTGTGTGTGTGTGTGTGTGTGTGTGTGTGTGTGTGTGTGTGTGTGTGTGTGTGTGTGTGTGTGTGTGTGTGTGTCTGTGTGTCAGTGTGTGTAAGTGTGGTGTGTGTGTGTGTGATGAGTGTGTGTGTGTGTGTGTGTGTGTGTGTGTGTGTGTGTGTGTGTGTGTGTGTGTGTGTGTGTGTGTGTGTGTGTGTCAGTGTTGTGTGTGTGTGTGTGTGTGTGTGTGTGTGTGTGTGTGTGTGTGTGTGTGTGTGTGTGTGTGTGATTCTATCATTTACTTGTATCAGTGATCATATCAGTTATGGGAAAATTCACGCACTGATTCAATCACTGACTGATTCATTCCAGATTAATTATTTCAGTATCAACCTATCCATTAGTATTTTCTCAAGTTATCGACCAGCCGAACGATTAATACACTTGACTGACAAGAAATATCAGTTTATTAGCCTACTTTCTGACTGAGTGCATGGTGGGATCAGTTCTGCGAAAAAAAAAAAATCTTCTGTGATGTGACAACTTCCTTTATTATTAATCTATTTCAGCCACGGTTATACCTCATTTGCTTTCAGGTTGTTTTACTCAGTCACACTCACAGCAGCACGTACGCCAATACACCCCCCCCCCCCCCCCCATAAGTTCACTGACTGACTTTCGGCTACATGCTGTTTCAAGTCCAAAAAATCTGGATCTCGGGCAGCTCACGAGACTTGAAATGCCATATGACCAGAGAAAAGCCTGTACCACCGGCCCATGGGAGGTGTCCCCTCACTATGGGTTTTGGCCAAGTAGAACAGGCTGCATCTCAATCTCCAATCTATGCCTGTCACCGTACTATAAATAGTTCAGCGGTGATCTTCATGTACAAATTTATGTACCTGTGAAAGACCGTCTCAGCTAAGTGTCCGTCATCTAGAGCAGGAACTTGAAAGGTGTTTCACATGCCGTCTGTCATTGTCGTGTCCATCAAACAAGGTGTCATTAAAAGCAGGATAAAAACAGGGCCCTGGATAGCTTACAGGTGGTGAGCGATCCCCTGGGAAAATCCACTAAGCCTTGGTGCTAAAATTAATGAGCTGGCAGAGTTTGTCAGTCACTATGAGACTGTCTCCTCGAGTCACTCCAGTCGCTCCACTCAACAGAGCTCAAGAGCCGTGTGTGAAAGTCGAGGAGGACGTCCTAGGCTCCCGTCCCTAATAAACCTACAGTTTCTGTGGACGTAAAGCAACACTTCAACAACAACAACAAACTCCACTCAGCCACCCGTGACAGTTGTGACTGATGAAGAATGAGCCGCTGCGATACTGCTCCTTCTTGCTGCCTGGGACTGACTCGGACTTTGAAGTCATGGGGCATTGACTTGTCTCAGTGATGACTGGCTTGTTTGAGTCACAGCCGTCTTCAAGAGTTGCTGGGCGACTGAGTACTCTGTTGTAGTTCACATCAGTCCAGATGCTGCACTGAGAATGGGCCAGATGCAGCTGGCATTTCAGTCACTGAGCCAGTGTGGATTGATGGTCTTTCGTAATGCAGTGCAGGCTGCTTGGTTTTGGTCTTGCTTTATTCTCTTCATGTCCCAGCCCTTTCAGGTCGGGCTCCCACACATGCTACTGTTTCAGTCTCCACATGATCTACATGATGCACAGTCGGGAGGGTGGACCTACGGTCACAGGAGTCATGGACAGTAGGCATATCGGCAATTATCTGCTGTACATGCTTGTGGGTGGTCTTATCAGTCAATTAAGGCTGCAGACTGAACTTGGGTGGAGTGACCAGTTAATTGGTTCCGGTGGCCGGCTGAAAGGCTGCAGCGGCCGCGGGTACTTTCATTAGTGTGAGTAGAACTGACTCACTAGCCATGCAGAACTGATTTCCCACTTTTGGACCCCGCCGGACCCACTTTCAGGATTTCAACCAAGCAGCTTCAGGCCACCGTCTTGCTGCAGCGTGATGTGTTCCAGTGGAAGAACAAGTTTGCAGATTTTGCTGGTGGCCATGCTACACCAACTCAGTTTCAGTTAGCAGTCATCTACTAGTGATGACAAGTTGTCCATTGATTTCACACAGCCGCAGTTTAAATGGCTGATGTTTCACAGGAGTTGGAACTGGTTTTTCAAGTTTTAGTACATTTTTAAAATTATTATTTCATACTCATGCCCACAACATGTGAAAAACACAAGCACATATTTTGACCCTCGTCAAGCTACTGACAGTAACTAACCTTACTGATGTTATTACTAATATTGTCAGTCAGATCGATTGTTCATAGTCCTGTGGGAAAATTAGTATAAATAATAGTTATATGTTGTTGTTTTTTTGTTGTTGTTGTTGTTTTTGGGGGGGTGGGGTGGGGGGGGTGGGGGGGCTAATATCACCTCGATGTGAACAGATATAAAATAAAATATTGATTGAGTAACTAACCTATGACAACCGTGTAAAAACGACAAATTTTCACAGACGACAAATATATTTTTATAGCACACTTCTCTCCCTTGATGTTTGTCTCGCTGACCAATCAAACACCGCGAAGTGTATGACGGCATTGTTTTGTTTCGGACACTATCAGTATCGCTGTATCAGAGTTTGCACTTTGTAGACAGTTAGTCAATCTCACCTGACTTTGCGACTGGAGTAAAGTTAAGCTGTGAACAGTGTTATTTGGAGTTCGTCCACAGATCCCAGGCTTTTTCGCCATCATGCCAGAATCTCAAGAAACTCCGTACAAAACATTCAAGCAGCGTAAAAGTTTTGGTGAGTATCCTACAAGTTGTCTCAGCGACTACTTCAAGCAACCTGTTGCTTGTTGTTCATCAAGTCATTAAAGATAAGACCATTGGAGGGTGGCAGAACAACAGAAGTGTAGACTGGTATTTGAACCATTCTTTTCTTGTATTTATTACTTGGGTAGTATCAGCGGAAGCGATCTGAAATTCGGGACTTGATGGGCCACCAGTTCTGTTTACTGAATGAAACATTCTGAAAACGTAAGCTGGAAGTGGAGCAGATGACTTCATAAATGATCATGATGCATAAATCCCGTATTGGTAAGCCGTGACTAATTCACAGCGTTGCTTTACACTTTTAGTTATTACAGGACCACCACCCCACTTCCCTCCACCCCCCCAAAACAACAATGTCCCAAAAACAACAACAACAACCCCAAAACAAACCCAAGCTCATTATTGATGTGAGCCATCTTGGCAATGGGACTGAGTGCTCTTGTTCTTGTTCTGTGTAGGCGATCAACTTATTAAATATATTATAGAAATAAAGTGTCAGAGTCTTTTATTATTGCAATATTAGATGCTAAGTGTCACTCAGGTACATAAGTCATTAAGTGTGAGTCTTCAGAGTGTTAAACTTAAGTCGGACACTATAATTATGATTCTGTGAAGAGGGAGAAACTAGCCTATGCTTTTAGTCTTAGTCATTTGAAACAGAGACTGTGAGAGGTTGTTACCCTGCGTATTTAGACCTCTATCTTACCCCAGTCAGCACATTTGGCACAATGTCACATTGTCAGTGATATGATCGGGGGCTTTGGTGCTACTCTATACACTTGGGGGTGGAAAAGGTAATTATAGGACTAGGAGTATGTCACTTCAAGTTCAGCACTTGTCAGCACAGAAAGTTTTAAACTTTAGAGAGAAGACAATTCTCCTGCTGTTCCTACTGGGGATCAAACCCATGACCTTCCAGTTCCAGTCACAAGTCTGGCACTAGAGCTAAAAGTACCACCGAGTGATCAGTGTTATTCTGGTTGAGGAATTTTATTTATTAAGTTTTTCATTGTTGTTAATCAACTTAATGCCTGATGGTATCACTGGTTTTAATAAAATATACACCACCACCAATGAGAACCACAGGGTTAGGTGGGTCGGCAGAGGTCCTTTAGTCTTTAACAGTTTAAGTGTGAATATTTATAGATATATGATAATTGATATAAACAAAAATCAGGGTGGGGGGGTGGGGTGGGGGGTTAATCTGTTTTTAGCTTTTCTTAATCATGAATCTTATGGTATTGGTAATACTAATAGTAATTTGAAAAAAATATCCAAAATTATTTCTAATACACAGTTTACTACTAATAATAGTTAATACTAGTACATTACTAGTAATTTGAAAAATCATCCAAAATTATTTATAGTACACAGTTTACTAAATACTAACACTAGTTACACTAACAGTAACACTAGTAACAGTAGCACTCAGCACTGTTGACTGTACAGTGTTAAACACCAAGCTTTGGGTCCTTTAAAATTTTTTTTAGGAGGCTGGAGTCTAAATCTAAGCAAAGTTATGTGCTGCTTTTATTAGAAGCTAATATTATAACTGTACACACCACACACACACACACACACACACACACACACACACACACACACACACACTCTTTTTATTATTATTTTTAAATCTGGTGTAATCCCTCTGTTAAATTAGTACCCTTGTTGCTGTTACTGTGTTAGTGTTACTGTTAGTGCTATTAGTGTTAGTGGCAGTGACTCAGTGTCAACTGTGTTACACTGTTGGTGTTACTGCTAGTGCTATTAGTGTTAGTGGCAGTGACTCAGTATCAACTGTGTTACACTGTTGGTGTTACTGCTAGTGCTATTAACTAGTGTTAGTGGCAGTGACTCAGTATCAACTGTGTTACACTGTTGGTGTTACTGTTAGTGCTATTAGTGTTAGTGGCAGTGACTCAGTATCAACTGTGTTACACTGTTGGTGTTACTGCTAGTGCTATTAACTAGTGTTAGTGGCAGTGACTCAGTATCAACTGTGTTACACTGTTGGTGTTACTGCTAGTGCTATTAACTAGTGTTAGTGGCAGTGACTCAGTATCAACTGTGTTACACTGTTGGTGTTACTGCTAGTGCTATTAACTAGTGTTAGTGGCAGTGACTCAGTATCAACTGTGTTACACTGTTGGTGTTACTGTTAGTGCTATTAGTGTTAGTGGCAGTGACTCAGTATCAACTGTGTTACACTGTTGGTGTTACTGCTAGTGCTATTCTAGTGTTAGTGGCAGTGACTCAGTATCAACTGTGTTACACTGTTGGTGTTACTGTTAGTGCTATTAGTGTTAGTGGCAGTGACTCAGTATCAACTGTGTTACACTGTTGGTGTTACTGCTAGTGCTATTAACTAGTGTTAGTGGCAGTGACTCAGTATCAACTGTGTTACACTGTTGGTGTTACTGCTAGTGCTATTAGTGTTAGTGGCAGTGACTCAGTATCAACTGTGTTACACTGTTGGTGTTACTGCTAGTGCTATTAACTAGTGTTAGTGGCAGTGACTCAGTATCCATACCTGTTCAAGTTCAGTAAATTCAAGGTTAAGACTTTATCACAGAAATGAAATTTGATTTATGTACATTAGTATGCAGCGAAACATGATAAATGTACATTATTATTATTTGGCAGTGAGAGTGAGAATAGATGTGGACTTCTACAACTAGTGTTATCACAAGTTTATAAATTATGCACTCAGTTGCTGAGAATGTGAGATCATTTCTTGTAAACTTATATATATATATATATATATATATATATATATATATATATATATATATATATATATATATATTATATATATTATATATATGACAGTACTCTGTACTGTACAGTGGTGCTGATACTGGTGATAGTAATGCAGTGTGTTTGATTCCTGTTACTGTATTAGTATCACTATCAGTATCAGTAGTGCCTGTGATGTTTCTTGGGTTTCATTCACCTTTAAATTATTTTGATGTGCCTGCCAGATGGATGATTAAAAAAATAAAGAATTGTATAATTAATAATAGTAATACAGACAGATTAAAAAACGTGCGTGTGTGTGTGTGTGTGTGTGTTAGTCTGCTGCTTCAAAACTGGTCAGCATATACCAGAAAGATGATTTAAGTTCTGAATGAAACAGTAGAGCAAAATTATTTACAAAAAATGAAAAAACAAAACAATGAACAATCAGCAAACAACACTGAGAACAAAACAAAAATCAAGCAAACCAAGACAAGAACAGAACCCCACAAACTTTGTCCATGATTCCATTAACCCAAAATTAACCCACAACTCCTTCAACCATGAGAGCACCTCTGAGAAAAACTCAGCATACACCCCAAAAATGATACCATGGCAAGATCCAAACACATAAAAGGTTAAAAAGAACGTTTTTTATTTATTATGGATCTTATTTTAGAACACTAGCAGTCATTCTTGTTTCATACTTTTGATTCCATGGCAGCTACAGAAATGAAATACACACCCAGGGTGCAGTGAAACTGAAAGCTGACAGTGACATGTAATGTATGCCGCAAAGGCCAAGACCCTAGACGGGACTTAGAATCTGCGGTTACGGGTTTTCCCAAAGTCTCAAGTCTGGAAAAAAGTCTTTCAGTTCTTTCAAAATGTTGGTAGTGTCCTACAGTTTAAAAAAGAGAGAAGAAAAGTTCTTCATGGAATTGAAACTGATTAAAAGTTAATTGTTTTTCAGTTACCCAAGTGAGTTCAGACTAATATAATATAGCGTTAAAAGAAAGTCGAACAGTTTGATGTGTGTTCCCTACAATTTGTACCAATTATGTTATTATTAGTATTAAAGTAATACTTTACTCTTTCAGTTTCACAGTGAAACTGAAAGTCGACAGTGATCCATGAAAGAAAACCCTGCTGTGTACACAGGGGCAGGAGTGCAAGATGTTCACTTCATGTTTGTCGGGTGGTAATGCATGCAGAGATAGATTATCTATAGACAACGTGAAATGTACACCGTGGCAATGTCACTCACACACTCTGTCAGTGTCACTGCCATGTAATCTGCCCTATTTTCTTCCACCCTGTGGTGAACTGATGAAGCGACACTTTTTCTTTTGGAAAAGTTTGATTTGTCCTTAAGCTTTAAAGTGTTGTGGGGTCAGATTAGGCTGACCTGTTGTCAGTGGCTGGTATGGCCTGTGTTGATGACAGTGCTGTCTCAGTGGCTGGTATGGCCTGTGTTGATGACAGTGCTGTCTCACTGGCTGGTATGGCCTGTGTTGATGACAGTGCTGTCTCACTGGCTGGTATGGCCTGTACTGATGACAGTGCTGTCTCACTGGCTGGTATGGCCTGTACTGATGACAGTCCTGTCTCACTGGCTGGTATGGCCTGTACTGATGACAGTCCTGTCTCACTGGCTGGTATGGCCTGTACTGATGACAGTCCTGTCTCACTGGCTGGTATGGCCTGTACTGATGACAGTCCTGTCTCACTGGCTGGTATGGCCTGTACTGATGACAGTGCTGTCTCACTGGCTGGTATGGCCTGTACTGATGACAGTGCTGTCTCACTGGCTGGTATGGCCTGTACTGATGACAGTGCTGTCTCACTGGCTGGTATGGCCTGTACTGATGACAGTGCTGTCTCACTGGCTGGTATGGCCTGTACTGATGACAGTGCTGTCTCACTGGCTGGTATGGCCTGTACTGATGACAGTGCTGTCTCACTGGCTGGTATGGCCTGTACTGATGACAGTCCTGTCTCACTGGCTGGTATGGCCTGTACTGATGACAGTGCTGTCTCACTGGCTGGTATGGCCTGTACTGATGACAGTGCTGTCTCACTGGCTGGTATGGCCTGTACTGATGACAGTGCTGTCTCACTGGCTGGTATGGCCTGTACTGATGACAGTCTGTCTCACTGGCTGGTATGGCCTGTACTGATGACAGTGCTGTCTCACTGGCTGGTATGGCCTGTACTGATGACAGTGCTGTCTCACTGGCTGGTATGGCCTGTACTGATGACAGTGCTGTCTCACTGGCTGGTATGGCCTGTACTGATGACAGTGCTGTCTCACTGGGTGCAGGTCTGCTCCCTTTCTGTCCACCTCGTTTACCATTGGGACAGAATCAGGCCCACTCCTTCCTTCATAACCCAAATGACCCATGGATATTGTTGTCTGGCAAACCTGATCCACCTTGTTATTCAGTTAGTCTGGATCTTTCTCATTTTCAAGGTCACAGGAGAGTGCAGTAGGGGAGAGAAAAAGACTGCAACAACAGCTGGAAGAAAAAAAACATGGTGTAGATTTTTGTTGTGAAAATGTTGACTGCGCATTGCTTTTCTCTTTCCAGTGTGAGTCTGTGACTGTGAGTAGGCCAAGCTGCTGAAGCATGAAATACACTTTGACACTCTCTCATCACTGAATTTGTATAAAATTTATAATTGATACAGTTCAGATCATGAAGACAACATTGTCATTAAACTTAAAGCATGGTCCATGCTGATCATTATATAAAAATCCTTTTGTTTCAGCTGTCCGGAAAGAAGAGGTTGAAGGCATCAGAAACAAATTCCCAACAAAAATTCCAGTAAGTGTAACATGTGATGTGTGTGTGTGTGTGTGTGTGCGTGCGTGCGTGCACGTGTGTGTGTTTGATCTGCTATTAATGTTCATGTTTGTGTTGTGTTTGTGGAGACCTTTCAGACAACTACTGAACAGCTTCAAAGAAAGCTCACTGGACTGTTCAGAGCAGGTTCAGCTACATTTGTAGTCTCACCGAAGACAAGGGCTGGACTACATTCAAAACATGTAGCTTACAGAACTTTACAAATGCAGCAGCAGAGCAAGTGCATGGATAGGGGGTGGGGGGTGCATGTATACATCTCTCTCTCTCTCTCTCTTTCTCTCTCTCCACACACACACACACACACACACACACACACACACACACACACACACACACACACACACACACACACATTTTATGTTAATCTGAAATGATGATGGAGGAGGTGAACATGTTCTTATGGGTGTATTTTGATATCAATCAAAAGCCTCAGTTGATTAGTGCTCAGGCATCTGTTGAAGCAGACATTCCCTGCAGTGGTGGGTGTCTTCCTTCACTTGATCCTGGCCAGATTGTTTGTCTTGTCACAGCTGTTGCATAATCCATTCCCTGGCTGTAATTTTCCTATAAAGACCCACTAGCCTAGGTGCATGAGCAAGGCATTGTGTTCATAATCACATTAGACATAATTGTGTGAGCAGGGCATAATGTTGATCATCACATTACACATAATGGTGTGAACAGGGCATTGTGTTGATAATCACACTGCACATAATGTTATGAGCAGGGCATTGTGTTGATAATCACATTACACATAATGGTGTGAGCAAGGCTTTGTGTTCATAATCACATTACACATAATGGTGTGAACAGAGAATTATTGTTCATAATCACATTACACATAATACTAATAGTGTGAGCAAGGAATTGTGCTCATAATCGCATTATAGATAATGGTGTGAGCAGGGCATTATGTTCATAATTACATTACACGTAATGGTGTGTCCAGGGAATTGTGTTCATAATCATGTCAGTTGTCATAGTTTGAGCAAGGCTTTATGTTCATAATTGCATTACATGTAATGGTGTGAGCAGTGTATTTTGTTGATAATCACATCATAGTGTGAGCAGGTCATTGTGTTCATAATCACATTACACATAATGGTGTGAGCTAGGCATTGTGTTCATAATCACATTACACAATGGTGTGAGCAGGACATTGTGTTCATAATCACATTACACATCATGATGTGAGCAAGGCATTGTGTTCATAATCACATCATGGTGTGAGCAAGGCATCGTGTTGATAATCACATCATGGTGTGAGCTCGGCATTGTGTTGATAATCACATATGGTGTGAGCAAGGCATTGTGTTGATAATCACATCATGGTGTGAACAGAACAGTACATTTTGTAATCACATAATGGTATGACTGGTGCGAGCAGGGAAGCATTCTCATAATCACATTAAAATGTGACTGGTGTGAGCAAGGCAATATGCTGTTAATCACATCATGGTGTGAGCAGGGAAGTGTGTTCATAATCACATTAAAGTGTGACTGGTGTGAGCAAGGCAATGTTATAAATCACATCATGGTGTTACTGGTGTGAGTAGGGGTGTTGGTGTTACTGGTGTGAGCAGGGGTGTTGGTGTTACTGGTGTGAGCAGGGGTGTTGGTGTTACTGGTGTGAGTAGGGGTGTTGGTGTTACTGGTGTGAGTAGGGGTGTTGGTGTTACTGGCGTGAGCAGGGGTGTTGGTGTGAGCAGGGGTGTTGGTGTTACTGGTGTGAGCAGGGGTGTTGGTGTTACTGGTGTGAGCAGGGGTGATGGAGTTACTGGTGTGAGCAGGGGTGTGACTGGTGTGGGCATACAGGGCAGTGTGTTCATTACCACATCATGGTGTGAGTGGGTTGCACCTCATCTCCTGTCCTAATAAATGATAATCACTCCCCCCAGTACAAATCAATGCTAGCAACACAACTGATGCCTGTTTCCCCCTTCAGCAACATCTGTGAGTATGACCTTACAATTGCAGCTTACAGTGTGGGGGTCAGAATCAGAAGTAGGGGAGGATTAAACCTGAATGAACACTGAGACTGGCGTGGGTGGCTTTTGCAGAGTACATCTGTGACAAACGCAGTCTGACTGAAAACAACAACACATGAGTAGCTTCAAAAAGATGACTCTTTCTACCATATCTTCTGAACTACTAATTCCTTTGCAACCAGACTTACTTTGATGGTAGCTCACCATAAGCCAAAATGTCCAGTGAGAATGTTGGACTGCTGTGTTACAGTGGAAGTTCAAAATTTCCATTAATGTTTGTCTGGACAAGATTATCTGAACCGCTGAACCTTTTGTAACCAAACTTGGTATTGTGATACATCACCATGAGCCAAAATCTGAAAATGTCATAAAAACAACAACAAAACTAAGACAAACAACTGTTGTTACTATAGATCTTGAAAGTCAAGGTCACAGTTACTGCCCATATAATAAAAACAGGATTGTTTCTATCCAATCTTCTGAACTGCTGATCCTTTGCCACCAAACGTAGTTTGATAGTAGTAATCATAAACCAGAATGTATTGTGAAAAGACTGCTTTGCTGTGTTCAAGGTCAAGGACACAGGGAAGGTTCAAAACATTGAAATGGTTGTTGGGACAGTGTTTTTGTGAACAATTTCAGCTTTTCTAGCCAAACTAAACCTAGTATGGTGATACAGTATCATGAGCCAAAGTGTCAATTGTCCTGTAAACTATTGTTTTGCTATCTTCAAGCTGTGGGCCTCATATTTATGCTCTACTGCTTATCCTTTTGCAACCAAACTTAGTTTGTACATTGTCCTAAGCTGGAGTGTCTTGCAAAAAGATTGGATTGCTGCGGTCAAGTTCACAGTGATGGTTTGAAACTTCATTGTATGTTTGTCAGTCCTATTTCTGTACCACTACCATTCATATCTTTGAAACCAAACTAGGTGTGTTGATGTGCTGGTATATAGTTGTACTAATGATAACCAGACCGTGTGCAAACAAATAAGTAGAGAGAGAGAGAGAGAGAGAGAGAGAGAGAGAGAGAGAGAGAGAATACTGATAATAACAGTGATTTGCAGTGTCTAGCACCAGTGGGGGGGGGGGGGTGGGGGGGGGGTAGTTTTGCCATGCAAGGTGACAAACCTTGTTGCCCCTGCATTCTTCAAATAAGTTTGTTCTCTCATGAAGTCACATCTTCTTTGTGTTGGTCTTGCAATGTGACCGTCAGAAGTTAAATTGCAGTAGAATGTCCTACCTAGTACTACTGCTAGTGCTACACTGCTCGTGGCTACTGCTAGTGCTACACTGCTTTGGCTACTGCTAGTGCTACACTGCTAGTGGCTACTGCTAGTGGCTACTGTTAGTGCTACACTGCTAATGGCTACTGCTAGTGGCTACTGCTAGTGCTACACTGCTAGCACTGTAGCAGGCAGTCAGTGGGATGCTGTACCTGCATAGGCTGCAGAGGGAGTTCAGATCTCTCTCCCTGCTTTGAAAGCTAGTCTTTGAAACTCTCCTTTCAAACCAGTATTGCCACATTTTCAAAGGCTTTCTCAGTCACTTGTGTGTGTGTGTGTGTGTGTGTGTGTGGTGTGTGTGTGTGTGTGTGTGTGTGTGTGTGTGTGTGTGTGTGTGTGTGTGTGTTTCATTATAGATGCTTTGTATAAATATGTTTATGGATGTACTGTTATGCCATTGATTTGTGTGTGAGTGTTTACACATTGCATGTTTTTCTTTGAGTTGTGAAGTGTGTTGAGTTTGAGTCCCTGAAACTAGTGAAAGTACTCAGTAAATTCATTATTATTATTATAAAACAGTAGTGCTTGAGTGATGTCACATCTATAGCAACATTACCAAAGGTCACAACAAGTCATAACAGAGACTCAAATCTCATGATAACTCACTGTCAGTGTCACCTGGCGTTCAGGTAATGCAAGGTTCTACTTCTAGACCTGTACATAAAATCCACCAAGGATGCGTGTAATTGTAAATGATACATCAAGTCACAATCAAGAACAGAATCCCCTCTGATAAGTGTCATGCTGAATTCAGGGTACCTAAAATTCAGTGTCACACGTTGAGGACACAACAGGTCACAACAAAGAACGGAATCCCCTTTGATAAGTGTCATCCTGAATTCAGGGTACGTAAAGTCGTGTCACACGTTGAGGACACAACAAAGAACGGAATCCCCTTTGATAACTGTCATCCTGAATTCAGGGTGCATAAGATTCAGTGTCACACGTTGAGGACACAACAGGTCACAACAAAGAATAGACTCCCCTTTGATAAGCGTCATCCTGAAGTCAGGGTACATAAAATTCAGTGTCACACGTTGAGGACACAACAGGTCACAACAAAGAATGGAATCCCCAACAGAGACCTGTCTGTTGTTCAGGAATCACAACTGCAAGCTACATGAAATCCACCAGGGGCACATACTGGATTCCCCTGTCGTTCCTAGCCTTATTATTCCTGTTCTTGTGAAGCAGTATGGTATTACTTTGCTGCTGTAGTCTACTCATACTATTACTGTATTAATAATATAACAACATTATATTAATAACACAGTATTAGTATGACAGTGGTAGTGATGACTGCAAGATGTGTAAGTGGCAGTTAGTAATACGGTATTGGTATGACACTGGTAAGGTGGTAGTGATGACTGCAAGATGTGTAAGTGGCAGTTAGTAATACGGTATTGGTATGACACTGGTAAGGTGGTAGTGATGACTGTAAGATGTGTAAGTGGCAGTTAGTAATACAGTATTGGTATGACACTGGTAAGGTGGTAGTGATGACTGTAAGATGTGTAAGTGGCAGTTAGTAATACAGTATTGGTATGACACTGGTACAATGGTAGTAATGACTGTAAGATGTGTAAGTGGCAGTTAGTAATACAGTATTGGTATGACACTGGTATTGGTAAGGTGGTAGTGATGACTGTAAAATGTGTAAGTGACAGTAATAAAGATCCAGACACAAAAAGATTCAAACGAACACTTACTTATTTTAACACGGACACACAGTATGCACATTTTTGGGGAAATCCCCTTTGTCAAGCCACAAAACGACACTTAAACAGTAACTTTCAAACTTTTGACAGTAATACAGTATTAGCTTGACACTGGTAGTGATGACTGTAAGATGCATGTGTAAGTGACAGTAATTCAGTATGACACAATGACAGGCAGTGATGACTGTAAGATGTGTAAATGGCAGTAATACCTAAGTACAGTATGGCACTGGGAGTGATGTCTGTAACTAGTGTAAGATGTGTAAGTGACGGTAATACAGTATTAGTATGACACTGGTTGTGATGACTGTAGGATGTGTAAGTGGCAGTAATACAGCAATACAGTATGACACTGGGAGAGATGTCTGTAAGATGTGTAAGTGACAGTAATACAGTATGACACTGGGAGTGATGTCTGTAAGGTGTGTAAGTGACAGTAATACAGTATGACACTGGTAGTGATGTCTGTAAGATGTGTAAGTGGCAGTAATACAGTATGACACTGGGAGTGATGTCTGTAAGATGTGTAAGTGGCAGTAATACAGTATGACACTGGGGGTGATGTCTGTAAGGTGTGTAAGTGACAGTAATACAGTATGACACTGGGAGTGATGTCTGTAAGGTGTGTAAGTGACAGTAATACAATATGACACTGGGAGTGATGTCTGTAAGGTGTGTAAGTGACAGTAATACAGTATGACACTGGGAGTGATGTCTGTAAGATGTGTAAGTGACAGTAATACAGTATGACACTGGGAGTGATGTCTGTAAGATGTGTAAGTGACAGTAATACAGTATGACACTGGGAGTGATGTCTGTAAGATGTGTAAGTGACAGTAATACAGTATGACTAAATTATTAGTATGACACTGGTAGTGATGACTGTACTAATACAGTAATACAGTATAACACTGGGAGTGATGACTGTAAGATGTGTCAGTGACAGTGAGAGGACTTCAAGCTGGTGGTTGTCTGAGGACTTCAGCCAGTCACAACCTCACCGCTTAATTCTATGTGGACAACCCAAACAATTTTTCCCTTGCAAGCAAAAGTATAGCAACAGAGTAAAGACTGCTTGATTCCAAACTAAAGCTTTAAAATATGAAACAACCTTCAACTAGATCAAGATAAGTAATTATACTAACAGTGCAGGTTCACTGACAAGGGGAACAATATTTATCAGCAGTACCGAAACCAGCAAATTACAATCGTTTGAATGCCGAATCAAACTCAGATCATGCATTGCGCTGGTCAGCCAACACAGTAGCACAGATTAAGATCCTGCAGATGTAACCATTGTAAGGCAAGAGGTGGGGTTCACAACTCGCCCTGGAACCCAGTCTTCAGCCTTATGTGTTGTTTCATGGATAACATTGCCATTTTTATGCCTCTTAATTTTGTTACACTAATGTGTAGTGCTATTGTGTGATTTTGCAGGTAATAGTGGAACGATACCACAAAGAAAAGGTCCTTCCAACACTGGACAAGACCAAGTTTCTGGTACCACAAGAACTCACCATGTCACAGTTCCTTACCATCATCAGGTAAAACTGCATTTAAAGGCTGCGACTAACTTGATAATATATATGCTGTATAAAACTTGGTACCACAAGAGCTCACCATGTCACGGTTCCTTACCATCATCAGGTAAAACTGCATTTAAAGGCTGCAACTAACTTGATATATGCTGGATAAAACTTTATACTTACATAATGTAAAACAGTACTTTCTAAGTGTAAAAGTACCAAAGCACAGCATTGTGACTTTACTGTAAAGCACAGCTGATACATGATATATCACAGTAACAGCCCTGTTTGTTGCTTCAGAAACTGTCAGTCATGTTCTAAGAAGCAGACAATGAAACCACCCCTATGCTGCCCAGATTCACTTAATTCACTTCCTGTGTTTGTGACATGGGCATGTTGGAGTTGCACATGGTTGGTGAAGTGGTGGAGTGCTCACACTGATGATGTCA
The DNA here is from genome assembly GCA_018857735.1 of Alviniconcha marisindica. Taxonomy (NCBI): domain Eukaryota; kingdom Metazoa; phylum Mollusca; class Gastropoda; family Provannidae; genus Alviniconcha; species Alviniconcha marisindica. The sequence continues at coordinate 1,673,068 of JABMCL010002254.1, forward strand.
TTGTCCCTGGGGTTGGCTAAGTGTGATAACTTGATAATTAATACAGTGACTGAAGTGTCAGCTGTAAATGCTTTTTGCATAAGGACTGATGCAAACAACAGCTGATAGCAGAGATACTGTATTTGCACAACTGTCCTAGTGTGTCTGAACTCCAGAGATCAAGGGCTCATAACTCTTGACTGTTCCTGATGTATCTAGATTGTCTGATTACTGATTGTCTGGTCAGTGTCTACAAAGGTGCTGTTTTTGCAGGTGGTTTGGTAAAAAAGGCAAATTACAGGAAAGGATTGATTTTTCTGTCAACAGTCTGATGATTGATTGTGGCTGTAAGTTGTGCAGCTAACAGTGGAAATCTAGTCTCAAAAATATGTATTATTTCAAAATTTGTACAGTGTTGTGAAACAGAAATAGCATCCATTCCAGCAATGTTGTGAAACTTAGTATCCGTTCCAGCAATTGGGGAAACAGTGCTGTGTGAAACAGGGAGAGTATCCGTTCCAGAAATTGGGGAAACAGTGCTGTGTAAAACAGGGAGAGGATCCATTCCAGCAGTGGGGAAAACAGTGCTATGTGAAACAGGGAGAGTATCCATTCCAGCAATTGGGGAAACAGTGCCGTGTAAAACAGAAGAGTATCCGTTCCAGCAATTGGGGAAACAGTGCTGTGTAAAACAGAAGAGTATCCGTTCCAGCAATTGGGGAAACAGTGCAATGTAAAACAGAAGAGTATCCGTTCCAGCAATTGGGGAAACAAGGCTGTGTAAAACAGGGAGAGTATCCGCTCCAGCAATCGCCCTGATATAACCGTACCGGTTGACTGGGCGTAAAACACCAACCTACTTACTTACTTACCGTTCCAGCAGTGGGGGAAACAGTGCAGTGTGAAACAGGGACAGTATTCATTCCAGCAATTGGAAAAACAGTGCAGTGTAAAACAGGGAGAGTATCCATTCCAGCAATTGGAAAAACAGTGCGGTGTAAAACAGGGAGAGTATCCATTCCAGCAATTGGAAAAACAGTGCAGTGTAAAACAGGGAGAGTATTCATTCCAGCAATTGGAAAAACAGTGCTGTGTAAAATGGGGAGAGTATTCATTCCAGCAATTGGAAAAACAGTGCTGTGTAAAATGGGGAGAGTATCTGTTCCAACAATGGGAGGAAACGGTGCTGTGCGAAACCCAAAGAGAGAAATCCGGTCCAGCAAGTAGGTTGTGCTGTAGGAGTTGATGTGTGAAGGGACCAGTTCACTGTGCTCTTATCCGGTAGACAGATAGCAGGGGCACAGGGCAGTGACCAACAGACAGTGGTACTGTGTTGTATGGTATGTCACATACTGTGTGCCTGACTAACTAAAGGCTAAGTAAACAATGCAGCCAAAGCCTTAATGGCACCCTTCTAACTTGGACAGTAAAAGAAGTGAATGCCGCTCTGTTCCATGTTAATGCCTTCACTGGTGGTGATGTCCAACTTTTAAGGGTGACATTTTTTTCTGTCTTGGAACTTTATCTTGTTTTTGACAGTCTGTGGGACTGTTTTTGCTGATACTGTGATAGTGATACTGCCACGGGTCAAGGCTGAGGTCCTGTTTGCCTGTCACCTGCTATCCCATTTCTGGGCTGGGACAGGAGTAACATATCATGTGTGTGTGTGTGTGTGTGTGTAAAGAGAAAGAGAGAGAGAGAGAGAGGTGGGCATGTCTGCATTGTTTGAGGTTTGGCCGTTTTATAGCTGACCTGAAAAATTATTTACATGACATTTGCTAGTGGGTGTACAAATGTTCGGATTTCAGAACAGCACAATTGATAAGTTCTGTGTGTGTGTGTGTGTTGTGCATGCATGTGTGTGTGTGTGTGTGTGTGTGTTCATAGGTTTGTGGGGGGGGGGGGGGGGGGGTTGATCTTAGCCCACATAGAGACATGCTTACATAGTAAACTGGCAGACAATGGACATTTTGGAATGTGCTGTGATGCAGGGAATATCACACTTGTGCTTTAAGGATAAAACTGTTTTGCTGTCTTTTTCCCACTCTGTCTTTTTTCATGTACACACACGCACACACACACACACACACACACACAGTGTTCAGAGGGCAGGGGGCTTACACTCCTTCCCCTGGACCTTAGCCTTTCTGTTTTTTGAGAACATCAAACCTTCACCTGTAAGCACTGGTTTGTCAGCATTAGTCTTCTCTTCTTTTTTGTTGTTGTGCTTCTTGGGTTACTCTTTTTTGGCCTTGCCTATTACTTCAAACGGGTTTTGGGGGTAAACAGGTATCACACACACACACACACACACACACACACCACACACACGCACACTCTCTCTCTCTCTCTCTCTCTCACACAGGGTCACAGAGAATAAATCATCCCCTTTCTGTGCAGGAATCGGATGTCACTCAACTCTAACCAGTCGTTTTACCTGCTGGTGAACAACAAATCGCTGTCCTCCATGTCTTCCACCATTGCTGAGATTTACCGGGATGAGAAAGACATTGACGGCTTTCTTTACATGACCTACGCATCACAGGAAATGTTTGGGGCTTCCTCCAGATAGGTCAAGTCAGGATGTCGGCTCACAAACAGTTATGTGAAAAGGATGCTCTGATTTAGTGTGTTTTTCTGTGTCAAAACTCAGTATTTTACAGATTACAATTTTATAATTATAGTTTGTAGTGAAGAAAAAAATATGGAATAGATGTCTTCCCCTCCCCTCCCGCCATCTGTATGTACTTGGGTTAACAAAACAAGCTTGTGTTATTTTCTTCCTGATAATTCTACAGCACCAGAAAGTTTACAGTTTGCTAACTAATAGTTAAAAATGCCTGTGGACCATAAATAAGAAACTTGAGTTTTTGAATTTTGATAGAACATTGCCCATCACACAGTTTGGTGTTGACACGAAAGCTGCCATAATGACAGAAGTCTGTTTTGAGGAGGAGGCATTTCATTCCAAAGTGAAAGGAGCTCGTGCAGTTGTTCACACTGAAGAATGGACTGCGAGGAACGACCGTCGAGTATTGAGTTTTGTTGACCATTTCGGCAGTCCCAGTTGGATGGTTTGAATGATGCCAGTGTGGGGAATAAGCTGACCATTTGCTGAGTGTTTGGGAGTGGATAAGAAACTGCATTTCATTTGTAAACAGCACAGAGCAGAGTTGGTTGTTGTTGGGATACACCTCATTTGGCCCTTCTGTCTTTCCCTTGTCCCCATGATGCCGTTTGCTTTTTGAAATGTGTCTACTTTGCAGGTACCTGTTTATAATTCTATTACATTTGGCTACAGTTGCCGACAAAATCATTTTGGAAGTCTCATATTTAAAACTGAAATATATATTTTTAATATTGTGTGCATGTCAGAATATATTTTTTTAATGCGTTATGATGTTTCTCATGATCACATTATAAAGCAGACTGACTTATGTCAGTCTTTTTCTTCATTTGTATTAAAAAAGTCTTCAGATGGTTAACAAAAAAGTGGTTTGCCTGTCCAGATTTGTGTACCAGTAAAGTACCGTTGAAGTGATTGGTTCCCAGCTGGTTTTATGTGCCTGTAAAGCACCGTTGGGGTGATTGATGTGAGAACCAACTTTGTACCCTTGGTTGTGGCCACCAACGCTGGCCTGGTGACAGGTTTTCCCGTGAAGACACGCAACCATTTTCAGTCCGGTGATTGCTGCTGCCGGTGATTTCTGGTGCTGCTGTTTGTCCCACTGAAGGTATTATTGTACCAAGAGGACAGCTGTTTGTCCCACTGAAGGTATTACTGTACCAGGGGGATGGCTGTTTGTCCCACTGAAGGTATTACAGTGCCAGGGGGACAGCTGTTTGTCCCACTGAAGGTATTACAGTGCCAGGGGGACAGCTGTTTGTCCCACTGAAGGTATTACAGTGCCAGGGGGACAGCTGTTTGTCCCACTGAAGGTATTACAGTGCCAGGGGGACAGCTGTTTGTCCCACTGAAGGTATTACAGTGCCAGGGGGACAGCTGTTTGTCCCACTGAAGGTATTACTGTACCAGGGGGACAGCTGTTTGTCCCACTGAAGGTATTACTGTACCAGGGGGACAGCTGTTTGTCCCACTGAAGGTATTACTGTACCAGGGGGACAGCTGTTTGTCCCACTGAAGGTATTACTGTACCAGGGGGACAGCTGTTTGTCCCACTGAAGGTATTACAGTGCCAGGGGGACAGCTGTTTGTCCCACTGAAGGTATTACTGTACCAGGGGGACAGCTGTTTGCCCCACTGAAGGTATTACTGTACCATGGGGACAGCTGTTTGCCCCACTGAAGGTATTACAGTACCGGGGGGACAGCTGTTTGTCCCACTGAAGGTATTACAGTACCGGGGGGACAGCTGTTTGTCCCACTGAAGGTATTACTGTACCGGGACACAAAGACAGGCTCCCGACTGAGTGGCTGCTCTGTCTGAGTTAACATTCGCAGCAAATGGAGAAAACCAAACTAAGGAGCAATGCTCCTGCTGTGAAGCCATTGATAGTGTGGACAAAAAGTGAAATGTTAACACTTTAGTTAGACTAGAGAGGCTGGTTCTAACACCCAGTCAGTCTGTCAGTCCAACACACAGTCAACCTGTCAGACTAACACCCAGTCAGCCTGTCAGACTGTCATATCACCTACCAGGGTGAATTGACTGGAGAAAATGGACAGTATTTGAACAGCTGTCTTCTTCAGTGACACGTAATTTTATATGACTCAAAAACCACAAAAAAATGATTTCACATAATTATGTACCATTAAAAGGATTGTTTTTGTTGTTGTTTTAAGGAAATGTTTTTTCTTTTTCTTTTCCCCCTACCCTTTACATGTTGTTTAAAAAAGAAGAAGTTTGTTCTTCTTTCCCCCCTACCCTTTACAACATGGTAGATATCATCCAACACTGATTACTGTGACTGCCATGTTAAACATGAAATGTAAATTTATGATTTTGCACACTCCTGTGTCATGGAGAAGAAAAAAAGTGTTTACAGAAAATGTAATGTTTAGGGATGAACAGTACGGGTCTCCCTCCATTTTGATGGCCAGAGTTAAAGCGATGGATTTCATGCAGAAAAACATCAAACTCCTCTCTCAGTTAGAAAACAAACGATTCTAGCAATTTTTCTATATATAAAACATTTGGCATACTCTGTATGAAACATCTAGCTTTCCCTTAGTGCAAAACATCCTGTAATTTCAACATAGGAAACTTCTATCAGTTTCTCTATACAAAATGTCTAGCATTTTCTGTATACAAAACAGCAAAATTATTTTTTACATACAAAACATCATGTCATTTTTCTGTACAAAACATCCGGTAATCTCTCTGTACAAAACATCCAGTAATTTCTCAGTACAAAACATGTAGTAATTTCTCCACACTAAACATCTATTTTTCTCTCCAAAGAAACATCCAAATCACCATGGATACAAAACATATGGTAATTTCTCAATACAAAACATCTAGCATTCTCTCCATTTAAAAATCTAGTATTCTCAACATATGAAACATCTCCCAGTCTCTCTTTTTAAAAATCAAGTATTCTCGAGATATGAAACATCTACTTAAACTTTTTATACTATACATATAATGTAAAACATTTACCATCTCCATGGATACAAAACATTGAGCATTCTCTCTATGTAAAACTTCTGGCATTATCTGCATACCAAGTATCTGACATTATATCCATGCAAAACATCTGGCATCATTTTCATAATGTGAAATATCCATCATTCTGTTGGTACAAGATGTGCAGCATAATTTCTCTTCATATGAAACATCTAGCATTGGTAGTGAAACAGCTAGCATTGTTTTCCTACAAAAAAAGCATAGCATTCTCTCATACAGAACATCACGAACAGGCAACATTTTCTGAATAGCAGATATCCAGCATTCTCCCTAATATAAAACTGCTTTTCTCTCTGTACAAAACTAAATGAACGTGGATAAAAAATAAATAAATAAAATTGTATGCCAATTTTACTTTCTTATCCCTAGTTTTGTTTGTGTTTATTATCAGCTTATGTGTGTAATTGTTTTGTGGTATGGCTAGAGCTGTGTCCTGCTACAGCAAATAATATGATTGCCACTCAGTTTTTACTACGTAATTGTTTCCACACTTGGATAACTATTGCAGCAGCGGTTTGGAGTCAGTGTTCAAGCCAGAGGTGTTTCTAAGTAATCGTTCAGTTGGTGAAGCAAGTGCCCTCTTGTGTCGGCCACAGGTTCGGACGGGGAAAACTTTTGTGTTAAACTCTGCACAGTGGCAGTCTACTGCTAGTTTCTCTTCATTGGAAATACCACAATTGTTCTTGTGCTTCTTTTGTGTCACTTACTTAAAGGGCTTCCTTACAGATGTGGTTGGGGTGTGTGTGCATGCATGTGTGTGTGTGTGTGGTGTGTGTGTGTGTGTGTGTGTGTGTGTGTGTGTGACTGTGAGAGAGAGGGGAATAATAATGTTGAGCTTGATGAACAAAGAAAATAAAAAAATTGACAATGCCAGTTTCAGTGCAATTTATAAAAGATGTTTTTCAACAGCACATTTCTCAACATTTTCTTGTATGCCTTTTTATTGATTTCATGACTATATATATTATATAATGGTGTGCACAGTTCCATTGAATTAATATCTGCTTTGAAGGCAAATGGATTTACGTTTTGTTAACATTATGAACTGATGACAACAATTCCAGTGCTGATGCCGGTTGGGAATTGTTCTGTCATTTACACACTTCTGGTTTCATCCATGATTGCAAATGTCTGACAAGTGGAGAAAAAAGAAAGAGCATTCCAGTGTCTCATTGTCATGACTGAAATATGCACTTCTCTAAAGAATATTATGCATTGTGTACATGTTTTTTGTTGTGGGATAATCTCTTATTTAGCAGCATGAATTAACAAAAGGAGTAAGGGTCCAATTCAGAAACTTCCAATTTTACTTTTTAAGTCCATTGCAACTGTTGTTAATTGACAAAGTTCATTTGTAAGCAGAACATTCTTGCTGTGTTAGCATGACCCGGCACCTTTCTGTGAAACATTCAGGTTCTGAATTGCCTTTGCTTTTTGTACATAATTGATGTGTATTTGAGGAAGTGCCCCATTACTTAAAAAATGCTTCTTTGGCTTGCCTGAAAAAGTGTGTGGATCTGTGCAATGATTAGTGTTAGTTTGGCTGGCTGCCCTGTTGTCTTGCTGTTGGATATATCCTGATGGTAGACTGGCTGTTGGATATATCCTGATGGTAGACTGGCTGTCAGATATATCCTGATGGTAGACTGGCTGTCGGATATATCCTGGTGGTAGACTGGCTGTCGGATATATCCTGGTGGGAGACTGGCTGTCTGATCTATCCTAGTTGTAGACTGGCTGTCGGATATATCCTAGTGGTAGACTGGCTGGCTGATGGGCTTGCAATCCAATGAATCATCAAGTGGTCTGGCTGTCCACTAAATGGCTGTCTGCTAGGTTGTCTGTTCAGTCAGCTGGCTGTCCAGTGGCTGGCTGTTCAATGGTCTGACTGTCCAACAGGCTGGCTGTTTAGGTGGCTGGCTGTCAATGGTCTGGCTGTCCAACAGGCTGGCTGTTTAGGTGGCTGGCTGTTCAATGGTCTGGCTGTCAACAGGCTGGCTGTTTAGGTGGCTGGCTGTCCAACAGGCTGGCTGTTTAGGTGGCTGGCTGTTCAATGGTCTGGCTGTCCAACAGGCTGGCTGTTTAGGTGGCTGGCTGTCCAACAGGCTGGCTGTTTAGGTGGCTGGCTGTTCAATGGTCTGACTGTCCAACAGGCTGGCTGTTTAGGTGGCTGGCTGTCCAACAGGCTGGCTGTTTAGGTGGCTGGCTGTTCAATGGTCTGGCTGTCCAACAGGCTGGCTGTTTAGGTGGCTGGCTGTTCAATGGTCTGCTGTCCAACAGGCTGGCTGTTTAGGTGGCTGGCTGTCCAACAGGCTGGCTGTTTAGGTGGCTGGCTGTTCAATGGTCTGGCTGTCCAACAGGCTGGCTGTTTAGGTGGCTGGCTGTCCAACAGGCTGGCTGTTTAGGTGGCTGGCTGTTCAATGGTCTGACTGTCCAACAGGCTGGCTGTTTAGGTGGCTGGCTGTCCAACAGGCTGGCTGTTTAGGTGGCTGGCTGTTCAATGGTCTGGCTGTCCAACAGGCTGGCTGTTTAGGTGGCTGGCTGTTCAATGGCTGCTGTCCAACAGGCTGGCTGTTTAGGTGGCTGGCTGTCCAACAGCTGCGTGGCTGTGTTTAGGTGGCTGGCTGTTCAATGGTCTGACTGTCCAACAGGCTGGCTGTTTAGGTGGCTGCTGTCAAAGGCTGCTGTCCAACAGGCTGGCTGTCATGGCTGGCCCAAGGCTGCTGTAATGGTCTGGCTGTCCAACAGGCTGGCTGTTTAGGTGGCTGGCTGTCCAACAGGCTGGCTGTTTAGGTGGCTGGCTGTTCAATGGTCTGGCTGTCCAACAGGCTGGCTGTTTAGGTGGCTGGCTGTCCAACAGGCTGGCTGTCCAATGGGCTGGCTGTCCAACAGGCTGGCTGTTTAGGTGGCTGGCTGTCCAACAGGCTGGCTGTCCAACAGGCTGGCTGACTGGCTGCCTACCATGCTGGCTGTCTCCAGGACATAGTAGCATCTTTCCAACTTTGCGAAATGACAACCTCCATGAAGCTATAGACTGGTGTCCACAATAGTGGGAAACCTAAAGTAAGAACAGATCTGTGTTGCAGAGCTTTGCTTCAGTTTCTGGGTGCATGTGCATACCCCTGGTAAACTTCAAGCTCCTGTTTTGGCAGATTAGAAATAAAATAAGATCTTGACAATGTGTGAGGCACAATACAGCTTGTCTGTGTCTGGTTTGCTGGCAGACTGTTTGGTCGTGCTCAAAAGAATTCTCTCAGCAAATTGACTGATGTATCATGTATGAATATCCATACTGACGTATCATGTATGAATATCCATAATGACGTATCATGTATGAATAGCCATGCTGACGTATCATGTATGAATAGCCATACTGACGTATCATGTAAGAATAGCCATTTAATTCTGTGCTCACTGTACAGAGTATCTTGAGCTAATGTGCCCATATTCCCAACCCTGTTGTTGTTTCATCAGGGAAATGCCACCAGTGCAAAACAAGAAGTGCTGTAGCCGCAGACATAGACTATGCCAACGGTGCAAAACAAGAAGTGTTGTAGCCACAGACATAGACCATGCCAACGGTGCAAAACAAGAAGTGCTGTAGCCACAGACATAGACTATGCCAATGGTGCAAAACAAGAAGTGCTATAGCCACAGGTATAGACAATGCCAACAGTGCGAAACAAGAAGTGCTATAGCCACAGGTATAGACAATGCCAACAGTGTGAAACAAGAAGTGCTATAGCCACAGGTATACACAATGCCAATGGTGCAAAACACGAAGTGCTATAGCCACAGGTATAGACAATGCTAACGGTGCAAAACAAGAAGTGCTATAGCCACAGGTATAGACAATGCTAACGGTGCGAAACAAGAAGTGCTATAGCCACAGGTATAGACAATGCCAACAGTGCGAAACAAGAAGTGCTATAGCCACAGGTATACACAATGCCAACGTGTGCAAAACAGAAGTGCTATAGCCACAGGTATAGACAATGCTAACGGTGCAAAACACGAAGTGCTATAGCCACAGGTATAGACAATGCTAACGGTGCGAAACAAGAAGTGCTATAGCCACAGGTATAGACAATGCCAACAGGGGCGAAACAAGAAGTGCTATAGCCACAGGTATAGACAATGCCAACGGTGCAAAACAAGAAGTGCTATAGCCACAGGTATAGACATGCCAACGGTGCAAAACAAGAAGTGCTATAGCCACAGGTATAGACATGCCAACGGTGCAAAACAAGAAGTGCTATAGCCACAGGTATAGACAATGCCAACGGTGCGAAACAAGAAGTGCTATAGCCACAGGTATAGACATGCCAACGGTGCAAAACAAGAAGTGCTATAGCCACAGGATAGACTATGCCAACGCAAACAAGAAGTGCTTAGCCACAGGTATAGACTATGCCACGTGCAAAACAACAAGTGCTATAGCTTTCATCATTGGTATGACAATGAAAAAACAACAACAAAAAACACAAAAGCAAAAAGAAGTTGATGCCAGTTTTGGCCACTTCAACCTCATTTCAAGCACTTTCTCTTCCTTTTGGAAATTGTATTCTTGATGTTCTTCTGTAGCTTTATCGCACAAATGAATAAGAAGCTTTTAGCTTCAAGACTCATTGTTTGAGATGAAATATGACTGTAGATGATAATTGTTTGAGATGAAACATGACTGTAGACGATCATTGTTTGAGATGAAATATGACTGTAGATGACAGCCATACCTTTTGTGCTGTGACTATGAATGACAGCCATACTTTGTGCTCAGTCACAGATTTGCCACTTCCTTCTGTCCTCCGATCCCAGTGCCAGCAGTGATGGGAAAATGGTGGTGAAAACAGAAGCCTTGGATTTGAAAGATTGCCATGGTCCATGCAGGTTTCTTTCACGGTGATAAAGTGCTAATAATCTACTAACAGTGTGTGCTTTTGTGAGCTAATGTATATAAGTTACTATTATGTTTGTTAATGTACTTGTGTGTGTGTGTGTGTGTGTGTGTATATATATAAAATCATCTATCATTTTTCAGCAGTGTTGTCATGTGTCATTTGATGCCAGTAGCATTGTCATGTCATTTGATGTCGGCAGCGTTGCCATGTGTCATTTGATGTCAGCAGCATTGTCATGCGTTATTTGACGCCAGCAATGTTGTCATGTGTCATTTGATGCCCCTTAAAAAACAAAAACAAATCTTAGGTGGAGAATAACTGTGTTCTGGCAAGAGGTCTCTTGTAGCCATGGTGATAGAACACGGATAACTGCTGACGAATGTTGTCATTCTATTGATATCCTATGTGTCTCTTCATCATATGTTGTCATGCTTTTCATATTCTGTGTGTCTCTTCATCGTGTGTCATTCTGTTCATAATATGTGTGTCTCTTCATGCGTCGTTATATTCATATCCTGTGTGTCTCTTCATCATATTTGTCATTCTGTTCATAATCTGTGTGGCTCTTCATCATTTGTCATTCTGTTCATAATCTGTGTGGCTCTTCATCATTTGTCATTCTGTTCATATACTATGTGTCCATCATATTAATGTTATGTTGCCTTTCATCATTTTGTTATTCTGTTCATATCTGATATGTCACTACATTACATTCCTGTGATACTTTAAAATGGCAGATGTGTGGTTGTGGGTGTGAGTATTTGCACATGGTTTAAAAACTAACACAAATCCGCCGAGAAAATGAAAGCAACCCCCAAACAGAAACAAGAAAACTGTGAATGTGTGTTTCAGATTGCGTGCAGGTTGATTTGTGCACAAATGTATCTTTATGTCCTGGGACCAGTCTGTTGTGAATTTGACCTTCAAGAAAACAGGAACCTTGTGCACAGTGTTATGGTGGGATCTTTCTGATGATGTTTACGCGGTGCAGAGCTCTCCCAGACAGAGGTTTTTGGAACGGGGAAAGAAGGAAGGGGCGAGGGCTGGATTTTCTCGGCGGATTTGAATGTGCAAATGTGTGTGTGAATATGTGATGCCAGTTCTGTACATACACTTATCATCATTGCCACATCATCTTTGTCACCTTAAGAATGAGTACATTTCAACATTGACATGATTGAGTTGATTATTGTTAAATGGTGAAACTGTGTAAAATGATGTTGCAGAAACATGCAGGTTATACCTTGATATGTAGTATAAACAGAAATAATTCATGAAAATCTTGTGCCTTGTTCTGGTTTCAATAAACTTTTCCTCTGACATTGTGTTATTTCTGTGTGTGTGTGTGTGTGTGTGTGCGTGTGTGGTTATGAATGCATATGATAAAGCAGCACATAAATGTTACACAGCACAAATTCCTTTGTTAAATGTGCATAATAGTTTATTACCAATTCCATCTCATCAGGTTTGACATTTTCCACACAATACAAAGTACAATGGACAGTAATTTTTCCGTTTTCTTTTACACCCATTCAACCAGGACAGTTATATCAGGATCAACAATGGACGGAATGTTATAAAAAAGCACATGAACAAGGAAGTACAAGTACCGAATGTAGTGAACATCTGTACAGGATTACAGCACAGACACAAACACAAGAATGAATTAATTACATGGATAAATATTTGTCTTTGTCTAAGTGTGAAGCATTTAATTACATCAGTAGGGTGAAGAAAATACTTGAAAACAAGACCTATTAAAATCTAGTGAGAAAAAAAAGGCAAATAACAAATTGAGACATTGCCAAAGAACCACAATTTTTCAAGTGGTGCGTACTGGTCTCATTCATATACTTTAGATGAACTTGAGAGCAGACGCTTCCTTACAGACTACGTAACCTCAGAAATAATCTACAAAGATCTTCATGTCTTTCCAATTTTAACACTATCTTTAACAACTGAAGAAAAAAATCCAGTCAATATGCATTCAACAGATAAAGATTCCATCCCAAAACTATGAATGTATATATATGAAAAATAAGGTACCATGGAATAATTAGGATGTGTGTCAAGTTGCAACTGGTTTCTTTACTTTTTTATTTAAAAAAATGATTGTGAAGGTAATGGAACAGCTGATAGTTTGGTCTTTCCTATCAGGACTTCACAGTGTACTGTAAAACAAGGGACAGAAACAAACCTGGTGTACTTAGAGCATGGGATGTGTACAGAGATGCTGATTTCAGGAACTGAAATGCTAACAGAAGCTAATTTTCATTTCATGGGATCATTATTCTGAAAACAGCATCTCCATATTGAGTTTGGGATCTACTGAATACTAAATTCTAGTATTGTGGCTTATCCATAAGCTGTTCAAACAAAATGAAGCCCCCACCCTCAAACCCAAGATATGTGTGTAGCAACTGGACAGCTGACCACTGAGAACTGATGCTCCTTGGAACCTGCCAATTCTCAGTTGTTTAGGAAAACGGACACTCACCATGGCTACGCCTCTGCTGATGGAGCAACTGTAGTTTGTGGGCTGCAGTTGCTGCTGCTGGAACAGCTGAGATCCAAACAGCTGTCTGGGACCAGGGACTACACAAGGACTGTGCAAATACTGCCAGCATTTACAATGAAAACTATTATCAGCATACATGGGTACAAATACAATGCAGGTTAGACTTAGAGTATCACAGACAAGGTTTCCTGGCAGAATTGTGAAAAGTGGCTTTTATAACTGACGATATTGATCAGGTGGATTTGTCATTAAAAACTAGGACTTCTGTCAAGAAAACATGGAAAAAGATGATTTAGCTGCTGCAAATTTGACACAAAAAGCATTTCAGCCCAAAGTGTAAATCTACTCACAGTCAATATTTTGTTGTTTACAGACTTAAAACACTGGTCTACCGAATACAGTATTTAATCTGATGTACAAGATCTATTTTCCAGTATTCTCTACAACATACATAAACACACTCTCAGATGGGTATCTGTCTGTCCATTCATAGTCAGGTTAGATATTGTCACTGCAGTGCCAAAATAATGACCAGGCATCTGAAAGTCTCTGAAAGTCCTGTCTAACAGAACACATCCACTTCCTACAGCCTCCGTCACTCCCATCTCAGGGTGCTCTTTCATACACCCAGTAACATGTATTGTCAGAGATGACCTCCATACACCCAGTAACATGTATTGTCAGAGATGACCTCCATACACCCAGTAACTTGTATTGTCAGAGATGACCTCCATACACCCAGTAACATGTATTGTCAGAGATGACCTCCATACACCCAGTAACTTGTATTGTCAGAGATGACCTCCATACACCCAGTAGCATGTATTGTCAGAGATGACCTCCATACACCCAGTAACATGTATTGTCAGAGATAACCTCCATACACCCAGTAACTTGTATTGTCAGAGATGACCTCCATACACCCAGTAACTTGTATTGTCAGAGATGACCTCCATACACCCAGTAACTTGTATTGTCAGAGATGACCTCCATACACCCAGTAACATGTATTGTCAGAGATGACCTCCATTCACACAGTAACATGTATTGTCAGAGATGACCCCCATACACTCAGTAACATGTATAGTCAGAGAGATGACCCCCATACACTCAGTAACATGTATAGTCAGAGAGATGACCCCCATACACTCAGTAACATGTATAGTCAGAGAGATGACCCCCATACACTCAGTAACATGTATAGTCAGAGAGCTGACCTCCATACACGCAGTAACATGTATAGTCAGAGATGACCCCCATACACTCAGTAACATGTATTGTCAGAGATGATGCCCATACACCCAGTAACATGTATAGTCAGAGAGCTGACCCCCATACACTCAGTAACATGTATTGTCAGAGATGATGTCCATACACCCAGTAACATGCATAGTCAGAGAGATGACCCCCATACACTCAGTAACATGTATTGTCAGAGATGACCCCCATACACTCAGTAACATGTATTGTCAGAGATGATGCCCATACACCCAGTAACATGTATTGTCAGAGAGATGACCCCCATACACCCAGTAACATTTATAGTCAGAGAGATGACCCCCACACACCCAGTAACATGTATAATCAGAGAGATGACCCCCATACACACGGTAACATGTATAGTCAGAGAGGACCTCCATACACACAGTAACATGTATAGTCAGAGATGACCCCCATACACCCAGTAACATGTATTCTCAGAGAGATGACCCCTATACACCCAGTAACATGTATAGTCAGAGATGACCCCCAAACACCCAGTAACCTGTATTGTCAGAGAGGACCTCCATACACCCAGTAACATGTATCATCTGAGAGATAACTACCCCACCTATCATAACCTGCATTACCAAAACTGAGAGATGACTACCCTATCTATCATAACCTGTATTGTCTGAGAGATGACTACCCTATCTATCATATTCATAACCTGTATTGTCTGAGAGATGACTACCCTATCTACCATAACCTGCGTTGCCAGTGAGACAACTTTTATCTATCTCAGAAGCCTGTATTTTCAGAGAGATCGATCTCTGAAACATCACTGTCTGAAGCGCCCTCTGTGGTGGGAATGGTGACGGACATCCTCAGGTGAGGAACTCCTATTTCCCTGTCCGATGAGGATTCCTCGAAGGAATATCTGAGGCCCAGCGACCGGCCTGAGTTGGACAGACGATCTGAGGTTCCCGCTGTTGAGTTGAGTCCGTCACTGGAACCTCGGTAGGAGGAGTCCCTGCGAGACATCTCATAGGTGCCGGTCAAGTCAAACTCTACCGACTTCTTGGTGGACCCCTGCCGGCTGCTGCTGCCCATCGTGCGTGTCATGTAGGTCCCCGACTGCAGCAATATATCCATGTTCAGCTGGTCTGGGGTGAGGGTTCGAGTCCCATATTCGCCTGGGGGGTCTCTTCGGTCAGAGTCTGCACACACACACACACACACACACACACACACACACACACACACACACACACATACACACACACACACACACACACACACACAGGAACAAAATGAACAAAAGGTTTTTAATAGAGATCAGAGAAGAAAGAACACATGTGCATACATCTACTCCTGACTTCTAGGTATGCACAGTCACAGGCAACATTTATAATGATGCCCACCGTAGGATAATGAACAAAGGGTTCCACGCTGGCAATCACAAAGGGTTCCACGTTGGCAATCACAAAGGCAGCTTCATGAGCAGCTTCAGGCAGCCACACTGTCACAGAAAGCACTTTGCCTGCAAAGCCTGAGCAGTGACCGCCACGCTGGCCTCCAAATCTACAGCATGGCCACACAGCCAAAGACTGGTGGGTTCCCAGGAAACCTTTTAAGTAATCAATGGTGCACAGTCAGTGATGATGACAGATAACAGATGCAATCAAATGAGGCAATTTTCATCATCTGAATTCTGAATCCGACTCAAATCATGCACTCCACCAGTCAGTACTGTACCACAGGGCGGTCAGATTGAAAGCTTGTGAGAACGTAGCTATGGGAGCTATGGAGAGCACAGTGCAGGGAATTCCATGTGTTAGGTTAGCTGATGTGTGGGTGGGTGTTTGTGTGGGTGTGTCAGTGTGTCCATGTATGTGTGCATGCATGTGTGTATGTAATGTGTATGTATGTATGTGCATGCGTGTGTGTGTGCATGCGTGTGTTGTATGTGTGCATGCGTGTGTGTGTTGTATGTGTCTGTGTGTGCCTGTGTGCGTGTGTGCATGCGTGTGTGTATTAACAGAAAGGCTAGGTTTAATATCATATGAAGCAAACTACCTCAAACATTTCCAATGACTACAACACAAACACTCCCACAGACACTACAGCCAGGAGCACAAGCACTCCCAGACACTACAGCCAGGAGCACAAGCACTCCCAGACACTACAGCCAGGAGCAGAAGCACTCCCAGGGCACTACAGCCAGGAGCACAAGCACTCCCAGACACTACAGCCAGGAGCACAAGCACTCCCACAGACACTACAGCCAGGAGCACAAGCACTCCCAGGCACTACAGCCAGGAGCAGAAGCACTCCCAGACACTACAGCCAGGAGCAGAAGCACTCCCAGACACTACAGCCAGGAGCAGAAGCACTCCCAGACACTACAGCCAGGAGCACAAGCACTCCCCCAGACACTACAGCCAGGAGCACAAGCACTCCCACATCCTCACCTTGCTCGCTGTCCCGGGAAAGTCTGGAGTCCTCGCTGCTTCTCACCAGCGCTGACTTGAGTGGACGGCGACTCTGAGAGGAAGGGAGGCCGGAGCTGACCGGCTGGTACTGCTGCTGCCGACCACGCAGTCCTGGGACAGAGTCAGATTGTCAGCATCCATCGACCAGTGTTACCGTTCCCAACCCACTCCCTGATACACCACAAGGACAGTACGTGACACAGTCCTGGGACAGAGTCAGATTGTCAGCATCCATCGTCCAGTCCTACCTTTCCCAACCCACTCCCTGATACACCACAAGGACAATACGTGACACAAGTTGTGTTCTGTGCTCACAGTACGACTGACTTTGAGGTGCATTGACAAAGATAATGTTAACATCAGCACACAACACAGCAATATTAGCTTTAAAAGGAAATCCACTTGTAAGGGTCAGAAACATCAATACAAGACACAAAAATAAAGGATAAAACTTTAAGAACTCACACACACACACACAACCACATCCTCTGAGTCTAGCTTGTAAATGTACCAGATAAATATGCAATTAAATAATTATGCTATCATAAATAATTTAGTCTTTTTGCAGTGGCACAGAAAAATACAGCAAAAACTATAAATAGGTTCACAAATGTGTACATGAATGCAAGACCTTGTAAGCAACAAAGCAGGTGGTTGGCTGTTACTGCTTTTGATGCTGTCAGATGCTGCTTTTGACCTTTCTAATTAACATTATTGTTGTTCTTGTCTGTCATGTCAGAAAAACTTCAGGTTACGCAGGGAAACAAAAGAAAAAAAGACAACCATGAATTTGATGAAACTATAAACACTGTAAATACATAATTTCAAACCTAGTGACTACATAAATGGATGGGGGATGGGAGTGGGGGGGTGGGGGGGGGGGGGGGGGGGGGGCAGGGGCACAGTCAGAACAGGGAGGGGCACAGTCAGAACAAGGGGCATGGGGCACAGTCAGAACAGGGGCAGGGGCACAGTCAGAACAAGGGGCATGGGGCACAGTCAGAACAAGGGGGCATGGGGCACAGTCAGAACAAGGGGCATGGGGCACAGTCAGAACAAGGGGCATGGGGCACAGTCAGAACAGGGGCATGGGGCACAGTCAGAACAAGGGGCACAGTCAGAACAGGGGGCATGGGGCACAGTCAGAACAATGGGGCACAGTCAGAACAGGGGGCATGGGGCACAGTCAGAACAATGGGGCACAGTCAGAACAGGGGGCATGGGGCACAGTCAGATGGGGGCACAGTCAGAACAGGGGGCATGGGGCACAGTCAGATGGGGGCACAGTCAGAACAGGGGGCATGGGGCACAGTCAGAATAAGGGGCACAGTCAGAATAAGGGGCACAGTCAGAATAAGGGGCACAGTCAGATGGGAAGAACAGCTGGTAAAGTAGAACCTGTGGTCATCTGACCTTGTGGTGTCCTGGTGCGTGGAGCATTGGGTGAGCGTCGTCCTCCAGGACTGGCTGACCTTGCCCTGACCTCTGACCTGACACTTGTCTGCTCTTTGTGCTCCATTTCTGGCGAGGGAAAAACAGACAACACCACAACCTTCTTAGTGTCTGATGATGATGATCATGTCCATTTATGTACACAATTGCAAAGAAGGTGAGTGAGTTCAACTAACACAAACGTCCACACTCACTGCCTAAATTCTGGTCACTGGTTGACAGGATGTTAAAATGCAGTCCTTATTTACTTGGTCACTAGTTGGTTGTGACCTGTCAAAAACCTTTTAATCTGAACCTCTACTGGGTTTGGGGCTTTTCTCTGAACACTGTCAGTCAGCCTAGTTATACCTGTGTTTTATGACAAGTTAACTTGTCAGTCAGCCTAGTTATACCTGTGTTTTATGACAAGTTAAACTTGTCAGTCAACCTAGTTATACCTGTGTTTTATGACAAGTTAACTTGTCAGTCAGGCTAGTCATACCTGCATTTCATGACAAGTTAAGCTTGTCAGTCAGCCTAGTTATACCTGTGTTTTATGACAAGTTAAACTTGTCAGTCAGCCTAGTTATACCTGTGTTTTATGACCAGTTAAACTTGTCAGTCAGCCTAGTCATACCTGTGTTTTATGACCAGTTAAACTTGTCAGTCAGCCTAGTTATACCTGTGTTTTATGACAAGTTAAACTTGTCAGTCAGCCTAGTTATACCTGTGTTTTATGACAAGTTAAACTTGTCAGTCAGCCTAATTATAACTGTGTTTCATGACAAGTTAAACTTTTCAGAAAGCCATGGTGTGTAGGACCAGAAATGGAAAGATGGGGAAAACAGACAAGCATTTGTACTAGACATCCTAAATGACAAGAGACAACAGTGAGTTGTGCTGTACAGTACAGGACCAACAGTGAGTCATGCTGTACAGTGCAAGACCAACATACACTGGCCAACAGTGAGTCATGCTTTACAGTACAGGACCAACAGACAGTGGCCAACAGTGAGTTGTGCTGTACAGTACAGGACCAACAGACACTGGCCAACAGTGAGTCGTGCTGTACAGTATTATGCCCCCTGATAACCCCCTCCACCTCCCTGACAAGACAGCACCACTCTCTTGTCAGATCAGTACAGTACAGGACCAACAGACACTGGCCAACAGTGAGTCGTGCTGTACAGTATTATGCCCCCTGATAACCCCCTCCACCTCCCTGACAAGACAGCACCACTCTCTTGTCAGATCATTTTTCTCAAACCTTTTTTGTCATATTTCCAGGTATCTGAGCCAGTGACAAAGGCAGGACCACCGCTCCTGTGGGACCACTATTTCTGGAACTACCCATCATATTTCCAGGTATTTTAACCAGCGGCCAAGACAGGACCAACCCTCTTGTAAGTCCACTGCGGCTTGGTTTTTGGGGCGATCTTAAAGAGAGGTACCACTGTACAGCAACACCTGACTGAAGACAATCCCCCAGATATCCACTGCGCTGTGATGGCTGGCTGTAAGTTCACAAACCCTCTGGGACAACAGCAGATCCTGTAATAGTTTGAACAGCTGCTGTCTAAATACTTCCACAAACACCCATCCTGATTTCATCTAAACCCACAACAAACTGGCCACCTATGTCTAATCCCAGAGACAAAGGAAAACACAATGCAACAAGACATTGTAACTTTAAGCAGGTTAAACTTAGAGTCAGCTGAGTTCCGTTCAGTTCAAGATAGTATCTAGGTGCTCAGGCAAGCCCATAATAAATGCGCTTCACTACACCTGTGGAGGAGAAAGGTTTGAGTTAAAATGTCATTGTGAAAGGGGTGAACTAAGAGGGCAAACCTATTTCAACTTCCTGTGGCTGTGGTGGTGGTGGTGGTGGTGGTGGTGGTGGTGGTGGTGGTGAAGCCCCTTTGGGGGTCACCACGGTGACGCCATGGTTGCCTGGCCACAGCTGACCTTCGCTCATCTCACTCATGCTCCGGCGCACAGGTCCTTGACCCTGACCCCCATTTCCGGGGATCTCCCCCAGGCTGCGGCCTGCAGGGTCCAGAACCTGCTGCACCCGGGTGGCCGGCAGGTCGTATTGGCGAAAGGCGCCGGGCTGGTGCTGCATCTGCATCAACAGGGCCAGCACCGGGTCCGTCTCCGGGTTGAGGATGTCGCCCTTGTGGAGAAACTCGCCCTCGCTGCGGGACAGGTCAGTGTCGTCCAGGTCAAGGTCCTCCGTGTCCCTCAACGTGCTGGCCGTGCTGGTGTCCACTTTCTTCACAGCGTCCACCGCAAGACGATGCAGGTCTGCAAAGACAGAGGCAGGGAAACTGTGAGCCATGCGAAAGATGACTGATGGCAACTCACTCTGCTGCTGGAGGTTTGTGAGCATGCTGCTGGGGCAGCAAGAAAGACAAACTAAAAAAAGAAGGTAACAGGACTACACTCCCTTCTTTCTCATACACCCAGACAAAACACACATAACATACACACACATGCATCCCCCCCCCCCCCCCCCCACACACACACACAATGCCCTTCATCAATTTTCCTGGCCTAGCCTACATCATCAGATGCCAAAAGCCTGTACTGCCTCCCATAGGTGTGGTGTATAGTATTTCAGGGTTGATTATAATTACCCATAAGACTAGAGAGAGAGAGAGAGAGAGAGAGAGAGAGAGAGAGAGAGAGAGAGAGAGAGAGAGAGAGAGAGAGAGGGAGGGAGAGAGGTGTCCCACCTGCATCCATTGGCAGCCCAGCCACCTGACCCTCGCTGCGACTGACCAACCACTGGCCCTCGGAGATGTTGTCGTTAAATGTGTCAGTGGTTGTGGAAGCAGACGACAGGCTGTCCAGCTCTGATTGGTCCATGCTGGTTGTGCGCTGTCGCTGAGGGCTCGGGGAGCGTCGCTGAGGGCTTGGGGAGCGTCGCTGTTCCGTCTCCGTGCCAACAGCCACTGACATCATCCTGCTTGGTCAAATAAACAGGGTGTGACGTTACAGTGTGTGTGGCCGTGTGTAGGTGAGAGGACCAAAGAAAAAGAAAGGGGTCATCTGTGTGTGAACAATGATCAAACAGCATCAGCTTCTACGGTTAATACATGTTTACTGCAGCCATTTCACTCTGTTGATTGTGTGCCAGGAGAGAGAGAGAGAGAGAGAGAGAGAGAGAGAGAGAGGAAAGAGGAGAGAAGAACCGACCGAGAGAGGAAGAGAGAAAAGAGAGAGAGAGAGAAAAGAAGAGAAAAGAGAGAGAGAGAGAGAGAGAGAGAGAGAGAGAGGAGAGAGAGAGAGGAGGACGACCGACGACAGAGAGAGAGAGAGAGAGAGACAGAGAGAGAGAGAGAGAGAGAGAGAGAGAAAGAGGAGAGAGAGAGAGAACGAAGAGAGAGGACAGAGAGAGAGGAGAGAGAGAGAGAGAGAGACAGACAGACAGACAGACAGACAGAGAGAGAGAGAGGAGAGAGAGCCCACAACTCACAGAGGCTTGGGCTGTGTGTGCCCCATGTCCGATGGCTCTTCAAAGTTGGGGTTGAGCTCAGGTCCTGGAGAGTCGGGATTGCCCCAGGGCTGTGGGCTCTTGGACTGCGCTGCCCGCTGCTCCACCTGGAGAAGTGTCTCACCCGCCTTCACAGCCTCTGCCGGCGGGGGGGAAGGGGGCGGAGTGGCGGTGGGTGCTTGCTGGCTGGGCTGGGGTGGGGGTGAAGGTGGAGGGGTGGCGGCGGGAGTTGCCACATCATGCCGAGAGCCCTCAGCCTGGGGGGCGAAGGTCTCAGCTGGCTTCATTTTCACTGTAACACCAAGTTGGTTGCTGCTAGGTGAACAAACAAAAACCTACACCTTTCAAAAAGTTGGTTGAGTGCGTGACCATGGTCAAAACAACCCCTCCCTCCAAAACCCCCCATCCATCAACCATCCAAGTCACTGTATTCCTAAATGCTGTGTGCAGAATTTCTATGTGTCCAGATAATGGCACGGCTGCCTGTACTGGGGATTTTTCATTGCATACAGGGACCGCACACAGGGACCGCACACACGGCTGCCTGTACTGGGGATTTTTCATTGCATACAGGGACCGCATACAGGGACCGCACACAGGGACCGCACACAGGGACCACACAAACACCGACAGAATCTGCACTGAAAGTTGACTCTGGGAGACGGTCTTGCTGCACTGGGGAACCAGACTTGCGTCAGTACTGCATCTGGCTTTTGGGTCCGACACCCAATCAAGTGCAGCACATTACAGCCCCTTGCGATCACAGGGGAGATAATCTGCAGATGGCCTGCGCTTTGTTAAAGTGGCTGTTGTTGTGCTCTGTGCCACGGAGTGAGGTAACCTGCAGCAACATCACCCACTGCTGACTTTTATTCTCTCTGTTTTGCTTGTTTTGGTTGTTATGGTTCCTTTAGCTTGCCTCAACTACTGGGCACGGCTGACTTAATGATGCTATGGTTCCTTTAGCTTGCCTCAACTACTGGGCACGGCTGACTTAATGATGCTATGGTTCCTTTAGCTTGCCTCAACTACTGGGCACGGCTGACTTAATGATGTTATGGTTCCTTTAGCTTGCCTCAACTACTGGGCATGGCTGACTTAATGATGCTATGGTTCCTTTAACTTGCCTCAACTACTGGGCACGGCTGACTTAATGATGCTATGGTTCCTTTAGCTTGCCTCAACTACTGGGCACGGCTGACTTAATGATGCCTGTGACCTTTGTCTCATGGACCGATTCAGCCATTGAAGGAACAGCCCCTTCCAAATTCGTTTTCTCCAATGGACAGAACAGATCAAAACAAACGATGAAAAACTCACAATTTCATTTTAAAATGCCTTGTTGATTTTATATTCCATTGAAAAAGCAAGATTTATTCTCTATACATGTACCAGACAAACAGGCATGAACGGTGAATGCAATGACCACCCAAGTGAAACATCAGAGGCTGCTAGTATATATATCATGGCAGCTGTGACAGTTCAAGGTGTTACATACAGCTGACCTATATATCATGGCAGCTGTGAAAGTCCAAGGTGTTACATACATCTGACCTATCGTCACTGCTCTGTTTCCCTCTGTTTGTAAATTCAGCATGGCTTTTTAATAAACATTATTATTATTCCGTTATTAAGACAAAGTCTCAGGTTTATCTCTTTCTCCTTCTGGGTAATATGTGTTGAGAAGGTCAGGTCCACAACAGACTAACCCAGACCTGCCTACCCATAAAAAGCCCTTTCAGGAAACTAGGGCCCAAAAACATGACTTCTCAGGAAATTTAAGGATTCTGTCAGGAATGCATCACATCGTCACGTAACTGAATTTTATATCAAGATGTTCAGTGATCATTACCCCTAATATTTTCTACTTCTATCAACACTATTGCTGTAAATTGTAATGTAGAAACTTCTGTAAAATCCTTGGCTTCTTGGCGTCTCGGCTAGGCACTTCGCTCGTTCTCTTACTCGCCATCACGTTTCGCGAAATTTTCAAATCCAGCTCAGACGGGAAGCGGGAACGTAAAACGTATGGATCGGCTCATGCAAATAGGATTGCAACTAGACGAAACGAACTACAGACTTTTTCAGTTGACACTACGCATGCGCAAGTTATGCAAATGCTTCGGTGCAAGCGAACTAATACAAGTTCAGCGAGGGGGGGAGGGGAGGGGGGAAGAAAACAAAAATCTGGCTGACTCGGTCAGCCAGCGGAAAGTTTGACCGTGTCTCCGGAATGCCGTAGTTCGGGGTGTCTGTCCGGAAATATTACGGAGAGACCGGAAAGGTAGGCAGGTCTGCTAACCCCATGGCCCACTTGGAGTCACACAGAGCAGTTGGAGTCACACAGAGCAGTTGGAGTCACACAGAGCAGTTGGAGTCACACAAAGCAGTTGGAGTCACACAGAGCAGTTGGAGTCACACAGAGCAGTTGGAGTCACACAGAGCAGTTGGAGTCACACAGAGCAGAGTTGGAGTCACACAGAGCAGTTGGAGTCCACACAGTCACAGCAGTTGGAGTCACACAGAGCAGTTGGAGTCACAAAAGAGCAGTTGGAGTCACACAAAGCAGTTGGAGCCACACAGAGCAGTTGGAGCCACACAGAGCAGTTGGAGTCACACAGAGCAGTTGGAGTCACACAGAGCAGTTGGAGTCACACAGAGCAGTTGGAGCCACACAAAGCAGTTGGAGCCACACAAAGCAGTTGGAGCCACACAAAGCAGTTGGAGTCACACAAAGCAGTTGGAGCCACACAGAGCAGTTGGAGTCACACAAAGCAGTTGGAGTCACACAAAGCAGTTGGAGCCACAAAAAGCAGCCAACGCCAAGCAAGCAAACAGAAGGAATCGCCAGCGTAGCCCTCACCATCCAGAGCACGCAGCTCCTCGGAGATATCCAGGGACGCCGACACTTCCGTCTCCGACTCGTACACAACGGCAGCGGCCTGTGGAGCCGCCTCCAGCTGTGGCGTCATGGACGTGGCAGCAGAAACCAGAGCAGCACCCGGCGCAGAGCTCTCCGAGGATACGTCCTTCACCGGCGATCGGTCCCTGGGGGGTAGGGGCGGGGGTGGCGGGGTGAGCGGTGGGGTGGCTGGGGCGTGATGGGATACATAGCCGGGTATGGGGCTGGTGCGAGGGGTGGGTTGTGGGGTGGGAACCCGCTCCACTGCTCTGCTGGGCTGTGGAAACAAAACAAAAGGGTGCATTGAAATGCTGTGAAACAATAAGTGACTGTGAGGGGAAGACATCTTACACGTGTGTGTACCCTGTACACTCAGGTTAGGACCTCACAGAAGAAATGAGATCATTTTCAGAAATAATTCTGCTCTTCATCGATACAGAGCAAACCAACATGGCTGTGCCTCAAAACCCAATGTCAAAGCTACAAAAGTACTTCTGTAAAGCGAAACATAAATACTGACAGAACAAACCTACAAAGCCTGCAGACGAAACTATGCACACATGTGACTGCCTTTCCAGGCCAACTCGCACCTTTGCCTGGTGTCCCCTTTAAAGGGGCTGTAAAACAAAAGCGTCCCCTTGTGAAGAGCAGGGGGTGACAGAACTCCAGCACAGAAACTCCCTCACCCTGCCCAGCTGTAGCTCCTCGTCCGCCATGACATCGGCCCTGGTGCCTCCCGCCGCCCCTGCTGCATTGCTCTTTGCCGCCATGCTCCCAGCGTCTGCAGAGTCTGCCTCTCTCCGTCTTCCCAGCATGCTCCCCACCTTCTCTGCGATCACCTCTCTCACCAGCGCGCTGACCAGGTTGTTGTTGACCGGCTGACCGACGTCAATAAAAAGCTGCAGGCCCTTCTGTCCGATGGTGTCGCCCACTGCAGGGAGAAATCAGACACTTGCTGTGGTGATGGTCACAACACAACGTCATATTAATCATGAATATTCATGGAGACTTAATATTCATGGAGACTTGCCGCGGTGATGGTCACAATACAACGTGATATTAATCATGAATATTCATGGAGACTTGCCGCGGTGATAGTCACAACACAACGTGATATTAATCATGAATATTCATGGAGACTTGCCGCGGTGATGGTCACAACGCAACGTAATATTAATCATGAATATTCATGGAGACTTGCCGCGGTGATGGTCACAACACAACAAAATATTAATCATGAACATTCATGGAGACTTGCCGCGGTGATGGTCACAACACAATGACATATTAATCATGAATATTCATGGAGACTTGCCGCGGTGATGGTCACAACGCAACGTGATATTAATCATGAATATTCATGGAGACTTGCCACGGAGATGGTCACAATACAATGTATTATAAATAATGACCGTTCGCAGAACTTCATCTCACAGATAGCCCTAAGCATCTTAGGTCAGGAAGCAGACTGGAGGTGCTACCAGAGGGCGCCACTTGATGCAGCTGCTGCTCTACTGCTACAGTAGCTGACAGAAGTCCATTTTCCCTTCTGTGGTCATCTCAGTAAGACTCTTGAAGTGTTTGGAAGTGCTGGTGAAGGGACTGTTAAATAAGACAGTCCAGAAGTCCATTTTCCCTTCTGTGGTCATTTCAGCCAGACTCTAGAAGTGTTGGGAAGTGCTGGTGAAGGGACTGTTACCTAAGACAGTCCAGAAGTCCATTTTCCCTTCTGTAGTCATTTCAGCCAGACTCTTGAAGTGTTTGGAAGTGCTGGTGAAGGGACTGTTAAATAAGACAGTCCAGAAGTCCATTTTCCCTTCTGTAGTCATCTCAGTCAGACTTTTGAAGTGTTTGGATGTGCTGGTGAAGGGGCCGTTACTAAGGTCAAGTTCAGGTTCCAGTCATTACCAGGAAGGGCCATCAGCACTCAGACCAACATGGAAGCTGTTCTGAAGGCAAAGCCTGGAGAGACTGCTGAAGGTGGGCTGGAATACATATGGGCTTTCCCAAACACCTAGATACCCTGTTGAACTGAACTGACTAAACTAAAATCAAGCCAAAAGGTCTGAAACAAGGATGACTGCTGGCAGTCTAACACAAGATTCAAACACATGAAAGGTTAAAGAGAATGCTTATTTAATATGACAATACACAATATATACATTTTTCAGGGCAAGCCCTTTTTCAAGCGTAAAAACAACAGTTAAATGGGGGGAAATGAAAATGTAGGCTACTTATCTGCTTTTGGTTGTGGTGTGTTGGTATCCAGAACACCAACAGACTTGATGTGTCCAGAACACCAATGCACCACATCCAACAACCGAAAGCAGACAAGTAGCCTACAGCAACAGTATGCCAATGGATCCAAACACAGAAGACAGGTTCACCAAGCAGACTCACTGTCAGAGGTGTCATCACTATCACCGGCCATTTCAAAAAAGCCTTTTCTATTCTAGCACACGAAGAAGGAAGGAAGACAAGACACTTACCGAGCAGGGACTCGTCATCAGGAATGCTGTCGCTGCGGTCAGCAACGTCATCCTGCTCCAGAATGTCTGCTTGTGTTGACATCACAGGGGTGCATCTTCATCAACATCCTGGCCATCAGCTCCTGTTCCAGCCTGCACACATCCACCCTGATTATACACCCACACACCCTGATTGTACACCCACACACCCTGATTATACACCCACACACCCTGATTGTACACCCACACACCCTGGTTGTACACCCACACACCCTGATTGTACACCCACACACCCTGATTATACACCCACACATCCACCCTGATTATACACCCACCCTGACTGTACACCCACCCACCCAGACTGTACACCCATCCACCCACCCACCTTGACTGTACACCACCCACCCTGATTGTACACCCACACACCCTGATTATACACCCACACATCCACCCTGATTATACACCCACCCTGATTGTACACACACACCCTGACTGTACACCCACCCACCCACACTGTACACCACCCACCCTGATTTTACACCCACACACCCTGATTGTACACCACCCACCCTGATTGTACACCCCCACACCCTGATTGTACACCCCCACACCCTGATTGTACACCCCCACACCCTGATTGTACACCCCACACATCCACATTGGTTGTACAGTCCATGCATCCACACTGGTTGTATGCATCCACACTGGTTCGTATGCATCCACACTGGTTGTATATCTGACACATACACTGCTTTTACACTCCACACTGGTCATACATTTCATGCATCCACATTGGTTGTACACCCCATACTGGTTGTACACTCCATACACCCACACTGGTTCATGCACACACACACACACAGGTGCACACACACACAGGTGCACACACACACACACACACACACACAAACAGACCCACTCACCAATACTTGGCCTTGTTGTGCAAGATGTCTCGTGTCCTGAGGTCTTCAGCCAGTTCATCGCACCTGTCCTCCCAGGGCACCTGGCCCTGCTCCCTCACCTGTGCCGCGCCTGGAGGTGGGCGCGAGGCCTGCGGGCCCCTGCTGGCGCCCAGGTCCGTTCTGGCGGGGGTGGGCAGGTGGTAGCCAGGGAGGGAGATGCCGGTGCCTTGCTGCTCTTCGTCAGACGCCTCTTCGGTCAGCGTCTTGTCTCCCTCCTCTTCTTCACTCTCCTGCATGGGGCACAGTAATGGAGTGCAGGTCAGCACTGCTGCAAGGTAGTTTTCATGACAGGAACAAAACGTGTCTGAAAATCAAAACTTTCCAAACCTTTCTTCAATGCAATGCCCTTTTTTTCTGAAAGAAAAGATTGATTCATCTTATGTAATACTCCCCCCCTCCCCCCCCCCCCCCCCCCCATTGAGTGCAACAGTAAATTTAATAGCAACAGAAAATTAATAAAATATTTTCTAAACCCACCCCCAAATCCGGCCAGCATGTGCTAAACCACAGGTGGTTCTTAAATCCCGCTAACATGGTTTTCACTTTCAGCTACAAGCCTGGCTGCTGGCTGCTAAACCCACCTGGTAGTGGAAGGTCTGCACATAGCCGGCGTTGTGCAGCGTGTCAGGATTGGTGATCTGAATGTCACTGCCACGTGGAGAGGACACTGAGGAGAGGGTGTCAATATCCACTGCCGGTAACACCTGCACAGGTACCAAACATTCAGTGCTTCACTACTGCCGGTAACACCTGCACAGGTACCAAACATTCACTGCTTCAATACTGCTGGTAACACCTGCACAGGTACCAAACATTCATGCTTCAATACTGCTGGTAACACCTGCACAGGTACCAAACATTCAGTGCTTCACTACTGCTGGTAACACCTGCACAGGTACCAAACATTCACTGCTTCAATACTGCCGGTAACACCTGCACAGGTACCAAACATTCACTGCTTCAATACTGCCGGTAACACCTGCACAGGTACCAAACATTCACTGCTTCAATACTGCTGGTAACACCTGCACAGGTACCAAACATTCACTGCTTCAATACTGCCGGTAACACCTGCACAATATTTCATACGCCGTACCCGCACAGTACCAAACATTCACTGCTTCAATACTGCCGGTAACACCTGCACAGGTACCAAACATTCACTGCTTCAATACTGCCGGTAACACCTGCACAGGTACCAAACATTCACTGCTTCAATACTGCCGGTAACACCTGCACAGGTACCAAACATTCACTGCTTCAATACTGCTGGTAACACCTGCACAGGTACCAAACATTCACTGCTTCAATACTGCCGGTAACACCTGCACAGGTACCAAACATTCACTGCTTCAATACTGCCGGTAACACCTGCACAGGTACCAAACATTCACTGCTTCAATACTGCTGGTAACACCTGCACAGGTACCAAACATTCAGTGCTTCAATACTGCCGGTAACACCTGCACAGGTAACCCAAAAATTCAGTGCTTCAATACTGCTGGTAACACCTGCACAGGTAACCAAACATTCAGTGCTTCAATACTGCCGGTAACACCTGCACAGGTACCAAACATTCAGTGCTTCAATACTGCTGGTAACACCTGCACAGGTACCAAACATTCAGTGCTTCAATACTGCCGGTAACACCTGCACAGGTACCAACATCAGTTCAAAGTGGGGCGTGTCAATACTGCCGGTAACACCTGCACAGGTACCAAACATTTCGTGCTTCAATACTGCTGGTAACACCTGCACAGGTACCAAACATTCCGTGCTTCAATACTGCCGGTAACACCTGCACAGGTACCAAACATTCAGTGCTTCAATACTGCCGGTAACACCTGCACAGATACCAAACATTCAGTGCTTCAATACTGCCGGTAACACCTGCACAGGTACCAAACATTCAGTGCTTCAATACTGCTGGTAACACCTGCACAGGTACCAAACATTCAGTGCTTCAATACTGCCGGTAACACCTGCACAGGTACCAAACATTCAGTGCTTCACTACTGCCGGTAACACCTGCACAGGTACCAAACATTCAGTGCTTCACTACTGCTGGTAACACCTGCACAGGTACCAAACATTCACTGCTTCAATACTGCCGGTAACACCTGCACAGGTACCAAACATTCACTGCTTCAATACTGCTGGTAACACCTGCACAGGTACCAAACATTCACTGCTTCACTACTGCTGGTAACACCTGCACAGGTACCAAACATTCACTGCTTCAATACTGCCGGTAACACCTGCACAGGTACCAAACATTCACTGCTTCAATACTGCCGGTAACACCTGCACAGGTACCAAACATTCACTGCTTCACTATTGCCGGTAACACCTGCACAGGTACCAAACATTCAGTGCTTCAATACTGCTGGTAACACCTGCACAGGTACCAAACATTCAGTGCTTCAATACTGCTGGTAACACCTGCACAGGTACCAAACATTCAGTGCTTCAATACTGCTGGTAACACCTGCACAGGTACCAAACATTCACTGCTTCACTACTGCTGGTAACACCTGCACAGGTACCAAACATTCAGTGCTTGAGAAGTCAACTTCTGGACAGAGGCTGGCTAGATTCCAGCATGGTGGGGGGTGGGGAAGGGTGGGGTGGGGGGGGGTGTTTATAAAAAGGGACAGGGGGGAAAGGGGAAAAGTGTACACGGGTAGAAATCTGAAAAAGTAGACAGGTGTACAAAGGGAACACATGTAGACTCAGTGAAACTGGTGTCAAATGTCAAAATCTGAGCTCATAGTGCGGAGCGGTATCATCAGTCCATACGAAGTTTCCACACACTGCTGGTCAGCATCAACAAGCAACAAGGCAGATGTTTCCTCCACGCTGGGCAGGACCCAAAGTTCAAACTGAATTCCACACCCGGCTTCTACAAAAGTTCATTCTGGCTGGAATGTGCACCATATCCTATAACCAATCCCCCCCCCCCCCCCCCCCCCCCAACCCCTTCCACTGATCACCTTCCCAAACACAAACCAACCTGTTTGCCCAACTCCGGAACTCTTTCTGGCACTGGTCCATCAGCATCAGTTGTCATGGCGACCATGGCCACATTGGTAGCAGCGGTGACGACCGGACGCACAGGACTGGCTGTGGGTTCTGCAGACACGGGGCAGGGCTGGTTGTCAGGGGCAACAGCCAGACCCGGATCCATGCGAGGCTTGCGCAGAGGTATCGCCATGGGAACCAGCTGACCAACTACCGGTGCTGTTGCAACAAATAAGAAATGATTTAAAAAAAAAGAAAATCTGCATGGGATTGCGGGCAGGTTCTTTAATTCCTACTTCTTCAGGAGCATTACCATTTCAGATTATGGCTTTACACTTATTCCCCTTTGCTTCATTTACACCTGGCATCCACACCTTCCTCATACAGAACTAGAAACACTTTGAATGACTTGTTTTTCTGTGTGTACCTTTCTTTTGTAGCATTCATTTTGGGATCTAATATAGTAAATGCCATTCACTGCCAGATGACAATTTGTTGGTCTGCGTGTTTGAATGTGTCCTTCCCACCGCAGCATGTCTTACCATCAGGCACAGACAGCAGCCTGTAACACAGTGTAACATCCCCCCCCCTGCCATTCCCCGCAGCTTGTAAGAATCTCCTCCCACCACCACCACGCCCCACAGACAGTGTAAACTAACACCCCCCCCCCACCCCCCCACACAGCTTGTAACAGACACCTCCCCCACACCCACTCGCTTAGTAACAGACACTCACCCCTCACCCCCACCCAGCTTGTAACAGACATTCCCCCCCACCTAACCCCCTCACCCCACACACAGCTTGTACAGACATTCCCCCACCTCCCCCCTCCCCCACCACACAAGCTTGTAACAGACACTCCCCCCCCACCCCCCCCACCCCACAGCTTGTAACCCCCACCCCCCCCTGAACAACCCCCCCCCCCCCCACACACACACAGCTTGTAACAGACACCCCCCCCCCCCCCCCCACCCCACACACAGCTTGTAACAGACACTCCACCCACAGCATGGTACAAGAACTGTCTTCTTTTTCACAGCACAATGCAGGTGTTGTTTACTGAAGTCATTTTGCTGAATTATGAGACTTTTCAGCTGGAGAGGGTTCACTCCCTGGTCCCTCCCTTCAGAGTGTGGCCACATGACCCACTGAAGTCACCGGCCCCAAGATCCTAGACTCCCGAGACTCTGCCTGTCAGGACTCAAACTTTAACCCTGTTTGACTCCCGCAGACGGCAGTCCAACTCACCCGATGCTGAGGATGTGAGGGGGACGTAACCCATGGTTGGACTGAAGTAGTACTGACGAGGTGCTCCCCCTTCTGCCGGCAAAGTGCCGACTCCAGCTTGCCCGCCAGTGGCACCGCCGGTCTGGGTTTTGGACGACTTCACGTTCACCACAGCTGCGGGTGTGGAGGGTGGGAGGGGGACGGGAACAACAGAAGACGTATCAAAAACTGGCTTAAAAAAAATCACATCCAACACTTTTGTCAGACACCATACAAATTCATCATGCAGAAAACCCAAGGAATAATACACTGTTGAACACAAATTACCTTTGTTGAATCATAACATTTAAAAGTGTGTTCCAAATGTCTAAATGTGAATACAGGGGAATGCCCCTATGATAAACTCCTTTGAGAGGAAATTCTGCCGAAGACAAAGACGATCCGAGCTGTTTGTAATCTGGAACAGAATGCAGCTCAGACTCTTAGAACAACTGAGTAGACTCAACAGACTGCAGCTTGTGTCACATCCACTGGGTACTATTTCTGCTTTTCTTTTCTCCCTCTTCCATTATCAGTAGCCGCAACCATCATTTTGATTATTCTACCATGTTCATGCATTATCTGTGTTTTCATGTCACTGGCATGTTCATGCATTGTCTGCGTTTCCATGTCATTGGCGAGTTCATGCAATGTCTGTGTGTTTCCATGTCACTGACATGTTCATGTATTGTCTGCGTTTCCATTTTACTGGCATGTTCATGCATTATCTGTGTTTCCATGTCACTGGCATGTTCATGCATTATCTGTGTTTCCATGTCACTGACATGTTCATGCATTGTCAGCATTTCCATTTTACTGGCATGTTCATGCATTATCTGTGTGTTTCCATGTCACTGACATGTTCATGCATTATCTGTGTGTTTTCATGTCACTGACATGTTCATGCATTATCTGTGTTTCATGTCACTGGCATGTTCATGCATTAGCTGCATGTTTCCATGTCACTGACATGTTCATGCATTGTCTGAATTTCCATTTTACTGGCATGTTCATGCATTATTTGTGTTTCCATGTCACTGACATGTTCATGCATTATCTGTGTTTTCATGTCACTGCCATGTTCATGCATTATCTGTGTGTTTCACATCACTGGCATGTCCATGCATTATCTGTGTGTTACATGTCACTGGCATGTTCATGCATTATCTGTGTGTTTCATGTCACTGGCATGTTCATGCATTACCTGTGTGTTTCACATCACTGGCATGTTCATGCATTGTCTGTGTGTTTCCGTGTCATTGGCCATAAGGCCTTCCCTTAGCTAAAGGTGGACATGGGATCTTTAACGTGCACAAGCACCTCAATGTGTGTTGTGCACACAATGGCTAGACAGGCACTGACAAGCCAGCACGCATGTTGACCTGGAAGAACTGAAAAAGGCAGGTATACCCAAAATTTCAGGTATAATCTGCCAGACATGTCTGCAGGCATAAGGCAGAATGGACAGAGTCCTTGGATCTCAAAACTGGTTCAAACATATAAATATACGTGAAAGTAAGAAGTTGAGCCACACACAAAAAAACAAAGTACAGACATGGATTCACGCGGCTGAGAAAGGCTGGCTGTGTTACCACTGCCCGGAACTCACCATCTGCACGTTTTGGTGATGGAACGCGTGAAGCGCGGTGCTTGGCTTCATTCTGGAAGTGAAGGTAGGGATCCTTGACTGTGGTTCGACCCTTCTGGTACTGTGCTTTGCCAAAGATCTGCGTCATGGCACCCTCGTCCTCATAGGGAATCTTGGATTTCTGTTTCACAACACAGCCAGATTTCATTCTCAAAGTTAAAAGAGCAAACTAAAA
The DNA here is from genome assembly GCA_018857735.1 of Alviniconcha marisindica. Classification (NCBI taxonomy): domain Eukaryota; kingdom Metazoa; phylum Mollusca; class Gastropoda; family Provannidae; genus Alviniconcha; species Alviniconcha marisindica. The sequence continues at coordinate 1,707,174 of JABMCL010002254.1, forward strand.
CTAATCATATCTAAAAGGATGGGGGGGGGGGGGGTGCATCATTACTATCACTGCAAGTGTCAATCAAGCTTAAGGTGACTGCACAGAAGAGACAGGAGTTGTCACAGTAAAACCATCAATGTGCAAGGTCTACTGCATATCTGCTGCTATGAAGGTATACTAGACAGCATTTTTGAGAGAGAGAGAGAGAGGGATATGGATGATTTATTCATTTAGGCCATTACCCTTCATGAGAGAGAGAGAGAGAGAGAGAGAGAGAGAGAGAGAGAGAGAGAGAGAGAGAGAGAGAGAGAGAGAGAGAGAGACAGACAGACAGACAGACAGACAGACAGACAGACAGACAGACAGAGACACAGAGACACAGACAGAGAGAGAGAGAGAGAGAGAGAGAGAGAGAGAGAGAGAGACAGAAGAGAGAGACAGACAGAGACAGAGAGAGACAGACAGACAGAGACACAGACAGAGAGACAGACAGACAGAGAGAGAAACAGAGAAAGAGAGAGAGAGGAGAGAGAGACCCTCCATAACCCAGGCCTTTGCTGAAGCCAGAGACCAGGCTCACCTTGGGTGCAGGCTTTGACCTGATGACAGTCTTTCCTTTCCCTGCCACCTCAACGGTGTCTGGCCCCGTCTGAAACTTGCGCAGCCCCGTGTCAACGCGACTCATGCGCGGTGCCCCTGACCCAAAGCCCACGGTGGGTTTGGCAGCCACCCCACGCGCCGGCTTCCTGCCTGAGTCAAGATGACCTGCAGACCTGGTGGCGGCCACGCTGTGCTGCAGGTCCCACTCCACTTCACGCTGCACAACCACCAGCAACACTCACTTCATTAGTCCTTGGGCTTTAGCGTCCTGGCACCCGCCTCAATCACACCCTCAAACGTCTCCTGCATCCAGTTGACCGTTCAAACACAAGTCACTAAATCACAGTTCTGGACACAACACATTCTCTTCCAAAAAGGTCTTATCTGCTTGACATCAACTTTTATAGTGCTATTACATTTATAAATATAAGTAATCAAGACAACAAACAGACATACACATGTTTTTGGGATACACACACTGACAAAGATGCACCCCCCCCCCCCCCCCCCCCCCCACCACCACCACATACACACACACACATGAAGGGTGTTTGACACTGACAAAACCGTTTGCTGTGTGTACCTGTACTTCATCTTTCAAGGCTGAAATCCTTCTCTCCACCATTTTCTGTATGCGAGTCAGCTCTGACCTGCACACAAACATCAACACCCACATGTGAGTCAGCTCTGACCTGCACACAAACATCAACACCCACATGTGAGTCAGTTCTGACCTGCACACAAACATCAACACCCACACTGAGTCAGTTCTGACCTGCACACAAACATCAACACCCACACTGAGTCAGTTCTGACCTGCACACAAACATCAACACCCACACATCAATCAGCTCTGACCTGCACACAAACATCAACACCCACACTGAGTCAGTTCTGACCTGCACACAAACATCAACACCCACACATCAGTCACTTCTGACCTGCACACAAACATCAACACCCACACAGGCGAGGATGACTATTGTGTGTTGTAAACAGCTGTGGGCCGCACACTGGAGTGTTTCTACCAATAAACATCACAGTCATGTGTTTCGAAATGTGAGTGCTGTTGTTTCCTGACAGCGCAGCTGAGAAATTTGAATTAACGTTGCCTTGACTCTTGGTCCAGGGCCTCACCGTAGAAGGACCTTCTCTGCTGCTGTGGACAACGGGAGAAAGACCAAACAAAGAAGGCACCAGACAAACAGCTGACTCTCTCTTCCTTAGGCTGGAACACAAAGCAGCTCCATGCAGATTCCTCTTCATGCGTCCTCTTCCTTTGGTTCTGTCTGTCTCCTGTGATCTTAAGCTACTGTTCTAACACCTGCCAACCGGACAACACTTAGTACAGCTAAACAAAACTGCAACGCCTACAAGCACAAGCAAAACGATGGGGAATAATTAAGATATTTAATGATGAAAAGCATAAACCAATAATGCAACATAAACTGAAACATCCTACACATCCCCCCCCCCCCCCCCCCCCCACACCCGGCAACACATCAAACACCCAAGAACACACACACAAATACACCCCCCCCAACAAACCAAAAAACAACACACACACTCCCCCTCACCCCAACAACCCCCCCCCCCCCCCCCCTCCCCACCACACACACACACACAGAGGCAGTCAGTGGTTGGGAGGAAGAAAGCAGAAGAGGCTGCACAGCGCCTGGAGATCAGAGCAGTTGCTGGCCCTCACCTGTCAGTCTGGGCCCCTCCCATGAGGGTGTAGACATCAACGTCCCGTTGCCACCGCAGCAGGAGTTCCACGTTCCTCTCCAGCGTCTCCCGCTCCGCCGCCACACTCTGCAGCACGCTGCGTGCCTCTCCGTACTTGTCTGGCAAGGCTGCGACGGTGCTGTGCAGCGACTTGGAGGTGCTGGAGGTGGACTTGGAGGGACTGGTGCTGCGGTCCCTGTGGCTCTTGCGCAGCTTGGGGTACGGGGTGGCGTTGGGGTCGTGCACGTGCCGCTGGTGGACAGTCAGAACCAGGCTTGGATCATTGGCGTGTACTGCATGAGTAAGGTCTCACAGCATGGCTGGTTTACTGGGTGTGCTGCGTGCGTAAGGTGACACAGCACGGCTGGTTTACTGGGTGTGCTGCGTGAGTACGGTCACACAGCATGGCTGGTTTACTGGGTGTGCTGCGTGAGTAAGGTCACACAGCACGGCTGGTTTACTGGGTGTGCTGCGTGAGTAAGGTCACACAGCACGGCTGGTTTACTGGGGTGGTAAGCCGGGGGGACGGGGGGAGTAAGGTCACACAGCACGGCTGGTTGATTGGGTGTGCTGCGTGAGTAAGGTCACACAGCATGGCTGGTTTACTGGGTGTGCTGCATGAGTAAGGTCACACAGCACGGCTGGTTGACTGGGTGTGCTGCGTGAGTAAGGTCACACAGCACGGCTGGTTTACTGGGTGTGCTGCATGAGTAAGGTCACACAGCACGGCTGGTTTATTGGGTGTGCTGCATGCATAAGGTCACACAGCATGGCTGGTTTACTGGGTGTGCTGTGTGAGTAAGGTCACGGCATAGTTTGAACAAAGATAGAAATACTTGTTTTTAACGCCCAGTCACCCATGACGGATATACCAGGGCAAATTTGGGGAGTCCTTGTGTAATGTAATCTTTGCTAAGTTGACTGTTAGACAGTTGCACCAAGCACACAGAGAAACAGACAGGAAGGCTGACAGGAAGAATGGTTGACCAGGTGTATGTGTGTGTGTGTGTGTGTGTGTGTGTGTGTGTGTGTGTGTGTGTGTGTGTGTGTGTGTGTGTGTATGTGTGTATGTGTGTATGTGTGCGTGCGCGCGTTTTTGTGCGTGCGCGTGCGCGTGTGTGTGTGCGTGTTGGGGGAAGGGGGGCAGGGCGAATGGATGCATACACGGGTGACATACAACAGATTTCATGAAGTGACAAGAACACAAAGTGTTGCCCTCACAAGGTACTGGTCCAGAGGAGCTGGCTCATCCACTCTGCTGCTCATCTTGCTGCCAGGCCTGATATCGGTCTGAAAATACACACCACACACAGCTCAGGAACAGGCAGGTCAGGGACAGAAATCCCAAAGGGGGTTGGGGGGTTGAGGGGTTGAGGGGTTGAGGGGATGCTGAGTGCTAGACTGTCACCACCCAAATAACCCTGCATGAACACTAGTAGCGGCGAGAGCCACTAGCCTGTTCAGTACCCATGAAGGAGAACGTTGTCATCACCTGCACCCTCAAAATCATCCTGTCATTCTGCCTGAGGTCTTCCTTGTATTCTACACCAGAATCATCCTGTTCTTATACCCGAGGTCTTCCTTGCATTCTACACCAGAATCACCCTGTTATTATGCCCGAGGTCTTCCTTGTATTCTACACCAGAATCATCGTTCTGGTTCTCTGATACCCGAGGTCTTCCTTGCATTCTACACCAGATCATGATCACCACTGATTTAGTTATGCCCGAGGCTCATATACCTTGTCTTATCAGGTTTCTGCATCTGACCAGAAACCAGCAGTCTTTGCATTCATCATGGTTTGTGCTTCTCTTGAAGACCATCTCATTGTCCCAGAATCACTTTAGAGCATCCAAGAGATCATTCATGACTCAGATCGTTGTTTCAGATCATCTGTTGTAGCTTTCTGACCAGAAACCTAGTGATACCATGATCGATCCATGAATCATGTTGTAGCTTTCTGGACCAGAGCCCATTATACCATATCTGTCCATGATCGATGCACTGGTTTGTAGCTTTCTGGCACCAGAAACCACGTATCACTATATCTGTACATGATCATCATGGTTTGTAGCTTTCTGGACAGAGCCCATTATACCATATCTGTCCATGATCATCACGGTTTGTAGCTTTCTGGACAAGAGTCCATTATACTAGATCTGTCCATGATCATCATGGTTTGTAGCTTTCTGGACCAGAAACCAGTATACTATATCTGTCCATGATCATCATGGTTAGTAGCTTTCTGGACCAGAGCCCATTATACCATATCCGGTGCTTGGTGCTTGTTGCAACAAACCCGTCACCCGCCTGGTCCCCCCCCCCCCCCCCCCCCCCCCCCCCCCGCCCCGCCCCATCCGTGGCGCCCCGCCAGCGACAGGACAGGGGAGCATGGGGCCCAGCGGGCTCGGGTTTCAGGGCTGGGAGCGGAGCTGCTGGCGCTATGGCGGCGAGACACGCAAGGTGGCGTGAGTAGCGCTCATGCGGCGCCAGATCAATGGGCACAGTTAATGGGAGCGCATCACAGCGCCGCATCCTTCCAGTCTCAGTAAACGCAATCACTGGCTTTTTTCTCCGACCTGCAATTGAGGGCGCGCTTTTTCTCCTCTTCTTCTTCTTCTTCTTCTTGTTGACGCCATTCTCTGTGGGTCTGACAACCACACGCAACACACCCACCTCCCGACAACAAAGGGACAGGAGGTTCAATTGAAGGTGTACGCTATCTCTCTCTCTCTCTCTCTCTCTCTCTCTCTCTCTCTCTCTCTCTCGCTCTGTGCCTCTGTCTCTCGTGTTAAACCTCTTTTCACAAACTTTTTCTTCAGTTCCATTGCCCTGAGATACGCCTGTGTGTGTGTGTGTGTGTGTGTGTGTGTGTGTGTGTGCGTGCGTGCGTGCGTGCGTGCGTGCGTGCGTGCGTGCGCGCGCGCGTGTGTGCGTGCGTGCGTGCGTGTGTGTGTGTGTGTGTGTGTGTGCAAAACCAACAACACAGTAAATAAGAAAATGAGACCAACAGTCCTTTGATCCTAAAGTTTTGTTGTTTTGTTTTTTGGTTAAGATTAAAGAGCGCAGTCCCCAAATGCTAAACGCAGAGGGTAAGAGCAGACCTGCACGGAGAGTTTACAGGCACTCACGTCCCCCGTTTCGTTTTTGGTTTTGTTTTGTTCTTCTTCTTCATTCTGTTCACTAAAAACATGTTTTGGACCGCCACCTTAGCAAGCAAGTTTAGCTGCAACAAGTTCAGCAGTTCAGAAGATACGGGAAAAAAAGTCCACCCACGAAGACTGACCCCACACTGTGACCCTCACACTGAAGACAGCAATGCACTTTTGGCTCGGTGCCAGAATCATTGGCAGTACCCATCATGCAATGCTTGGTTACAAAGGGTTCAACAGTTCAGAAGATACGGAGCAAAAGGTCAGTATTTCAGCAGTCAAAACTCACCGGGACCTTGACCCTGAAGGTGGCAATCCAATCTTTTGACATGAAACTCCGGCTTACGCATAACATACAGAGTTTGGCTGCTAACCATACAGAGTTTGGCTGCTAACCATACAGAGTGTGGCTGCTAACCGTACAGAGTTTGGCTGCTAACCATACAGAGTTTGGCTGCTAAACATACAGAGTGTGGCTGCTAACCGTACAGAGTTTGGCTGCTAACCATACCGAGTTTGGCTGCAAATGGTTCAGTAGGCATCTGCCGCACTCTCCGCTCCGCTGCTGACACTCTCAGCCTCCAGGTTCCTCCCACCAGACTTTTCGCTCTTGGTTCCCGCGCCTTTTCCGTCTTCGGCCCATCCACGTGGGATGACCTTCCCCTTCCGGTCCCAAAGAACAGCTCACAGGACTCCTTCAAATCCAACCTCAACACAGTTCTTTTCCAAAACAGCACACCGGCCATGATCTCCCTCCCGTGCTGTTCTTTTCCTCCGCCCTAGGCCCTGCGGCGGCACGTTCTGTCACCCGGGTGACGTAGCGATACCAGCACGTTCTGTCACCCGGGTGACGTAGCGATACCAGCACGTTCTGTCACCCGGGTGACGTAGCGATACCAGCACGTTCTGTCACCCGGGTGACGTAGCGATACCAGCACGTTCTGTCACCCGGGTAACGTAGCGATACCAGCACGTTCTGTCACCCGGGTGACGTAGCGATGCCAGCACGTTCTGTCACCTGGGTGACGTAGCGATGCCAGCACGTTGTCACCCGGGTGACGTAGCGATACCAGCACGTTATGTCACCCGGGTGACGTACCGATGCCAGCACGATCTGTCACTGGGGTGACATAACGACACCAGCACGTTCTGTCAGTCGGGTGACGTAACGACACCACACGTTCTGTCAGTCGGGTGACGTAACGACACCACACGTTCTGTCAGTCGGGTGACGTAACGACACCGGCACGTTGTGTCACTCACAAGAGTTACAAATCGTCCTACCAGTCCATCTTTTTTTTAAAGGAACGTGAATATCAGTATTTGTAAGTGTGTGTGTGTGTGTGTGTGTGTGTGTGTGTGTGTGTGTGTGTGTGTGTGTGTGTGTGTGTGTGGCTTGCACGTTTGCGAGAGAATCTTTCAGCACGTTTTGTCACCCCGATGTGACAAATGGCGTCGGGGTGACCAAACGTGCGGGCACAACCTCCAGTTTGGCGAGTTTCGCCACTGGGCTGTCAAAACGTGCTGCAGCAAGCCAGGTTTACATCTGCTCAAATTTGTACATTTTCTACAGTGTACTCGTGTGCGTGCGTGCGTGCGAGCGTGTGTGTGTGTGTGTGTGTGTGCGTGCGTGTGCGCGTGCAGATAGATAATTGTCTTAAATTATTATCTTTAAATCACACACACACACACACACACACACCATCACCACCACCACAACAACAACAAAACCCACCTCGGACAAACGGACAAGTTGATTTGAATACAGGTCCCGCAACTTTGTTAGGTGTGGGGATGGGGAGGGGGGTATGATTAAAGGAACTGGCCTTGTCAAAACCAGTCTACCCGGTAAAAGAATTGGAAATAACGCTAACTTCAAGGACTTATTTTTCACACGCTGCCTTCATTTTAAATTTCCTTTCGTTCCTGGCGGATAACGTCCTTTCGTGGCGGATAACGTCCTTTCGTTCATGGCGGATAACGTCTTTCCTTCATGGCGGATAACGTCCTTTCGTTCATGGCGGATAACGTCTTTCCTTCATGGCGGATAACGTCTTTCGTTCCTGGCAGATAACGTCCTTTCGTTCATGGCGGATAACGTCTTTCGTTCCTGGCGGATAACGTCCTTTCGTTCCTGGCGGATAACGTCCTTTCGTTCCTGGCGGATAACGTCCTTTCGTTCCTGGCGGATAACGTCTTTCGTTCCTGGCGGATAACGTCCTTTCGTTCCTGGCGAATAACGTCTTTCGTTCCTGGCAGATAACGTCCTTTCGTTCCTGGCGGATAACGTCCTTTCGTTCATGGCGGATAACGCGGCTGTCTGCACGCAGCGCCAAGTGTCCCAGCACACCCGTGACGCACGCACCGCCCTTTGGCAATGGACCACGTGGTGCTCGTGCACGCTACGCCCCAGGCACACGGACCAAAGCGACCGCGTGAAGCCGTCTGGCCACATGTGACAGTCACAGCTGACGGTGTTTTCTGCAGCCGTGTCCCGGTAAACGTGACTAACGCAAGAGGATTTGAAAATAAAAATAAAACCAATCGAGCACCTAACAACATCACCGACTTTGAGTTTGCATTTGGATCTTTAGTACCTGTCGGCGAAAGAGCGGCCCTACGGGACCAAACGAGTTGTGAGACGGTTAGTTGCTATTTACGGCTAGCGATGGCGGCCTGGTCAGCCTTCGTGCGGCTATCGGCTCCCAGCCAGCCCCGGCCCCAGCCCGCCCACCACCACTTTCCTGGCTCTCTAACACTGAACTGCACTAGCGTCATCAACTGAAATAAACTCCGCTTAAACTTCCATGTAGAGGAGAGACGAGGCACGAAATGCTGAGCGGAAACAGGCCACACCGGAAGCCGGGGGGTGGGAGCAAAAGGGAAATCAAAAGGAAACGAACAGCACGAAAGTAGCGCCCCTTTTATGGGGGTGGTGGTGGTGGTGGTGGTGGTGTGTGAAGGTGGGGTGGGTGGTGGGAGGGTGTCAAGGAAGCGATAGTTTGTTTAGTACCGTTTCATGGAATTTTACCCGAAACCGAAATCGAAAGTGAAACTTGGTGACGTCATCTTGAACTGTCGGACACAACAGGAGAGAAAGAAAGAAAGAAAAAATATCTATATATCTGTAAGGAAGCGAAAGATGAAGAGGAAAGAAATACACATGCTGACCTTGTCAGCCAGTTCAAAGCTTCAACGAATGCGGAGATGCTGACGTGTGTGTGTGTGTGTGTGTGTGTGTGTGTGTGTGTGTGTGTGTGTGTGTGCGTGCGTGCGTGCGTGCGTGCGTGCGTGCGTGCGTGCGTGCGTGCGTGCGTGGGCGCGCGTATGTGTGTGTGTGCGTGGGCGCGTGCGTGTGTACGCGATTCGTGTTCGGGGAGAGGTGGGGAAGATGGGGGCAGACACCTACATGCTCACAGACACCGGCAACTTGAGGCACACTGCTCACAGACACCTACAACTTGAGGCACACTGCTCACAGACACCTACAACTTGAGGCACACTGCTCACAGACACCTACAACTTGAGGCACAGTGCTCACAGACACCTACAACTTGAGGCACAGTGCTCACAGACACCTACAACTTGAGGCATAGTGCTGACAGACACCGGCAACTTGAGGCACACTGCTCACAGACACCTACAACTTGAGGCATAGTGCTGACAGACACCGGCAACTTGAGGCGCAGTGCTCACAGACACCTACAACTTGAGGCACACTGCTCACAGACACCTACAACTTGAGGCACAGTGCTCACAGACACCTACAACTTGAGGCACAGTGCTCACAGACACCTACAACTTGAGGCATAGTGCTGACAGACACCGGCAACTTGAGGCACACTGCTCACAGACACCTACAACTTGAGGCATAGTGCTGACAGACACCGGCAACTTGAGGCGCAGTGCTCACAGACACCTACAACTTGAGGCACACTGCTCACAGACACCTACAACTTGAGGCACACTGCTCACAGACACCTACAACTTGAGGCACACTGCTCACAGACACCTACAACTTGAGGCATAGTGCTGACAGACACCGGCAACTTGAGGCGCAGTGCTGACAGACACCGGCAACTTGAGGCGCAGTGCTGACAGACACCGGCAACTTGAGGCGCAGTGCTGACAGACACCGGCAACTTAAGGCACACTGCTAAGAGACAGGCAACTTGAGGCACACTGCTAAGAGACAGGCAACTTGAGGCACACTGCTAAGAGACAGGCAACTTAAGGCACACTGCTAAGAGACAGGCAACTTGAGGCACACTGCTAAGAGAAAGGCAACTTGAGGCACACCGATAAGAGACAGGCAACTTAAGGCACACTGCATCAGTTGTGTGTTAGCCGATCTCGTGGTCTGCAGCCAATGGGAATGCTCGTCACACGGCAAACTGGGGTCGTTTTCCCGCGGGGAAGTTGGTCGCCACAGACTTGCACAACTCTGTCACGCTCATCTCTGTCGTAGTGTATCACGTGCATGGCCAGTCTCACCCTTTTCTCGCCCTGGTGTAAACGTCATGGTTGAACGAAAGAAACAAACAAGAAAAGTTCCCTCCTTCCTGCCACCTTTTTGGCGGGCCGTGTCTCGATGCCTGGCTTTGCCTGCTTGGTTCGCTGGATTTAGCGGTGTTGTACCGAGTAGATCATGCTTTCTCTCCTGACTATTTCAACGGAAACGTCACCGGTAAAACCAGAAGAGTCGCGATACCATTGGTCATGGCTATTCTGTAGTCAGTGTCATGAGTCAGGAAAAGTGGTGAATACTTGACTTCTCTTTTCAAGACACTGTAAAAAGGGAAACTAGGACAACACCTAGGCGGCACTGATTGCACGAGCTGTGCAAATCTCTCGCTCTCTCTCTCTCTCTCTCTCTCACACACACACACACACACACACACACACAAACTCACACACACACACACACACACACACACACACACACACACACACACACAAACTCACACACACACACACACACACACACTGAGAGACAGAGACAGAGACAGAGACAGGGGAGCGGGCAGGCCTGACGGCGGCCGGTGCCACGTACCCAGAGCGACTCGGCAGTTTTCTCCTCCAAGTTGGACAGGTCCAGCACCAGCTTCCTGGCCTTCTCCACCGGACTGCCGCCATCCTCACGCCTGCAACACACACACAGAGTCACGTTACCATTGCAACACACACACACACACAGTCACGTACCAGCCACACACACACACACACAAGTCACTTACCACACACACACACACACACACACACACAACACACACACACACACACACACACACACACACACACACACACACACACACTACCACTGCAACACACACACACACACACACACACACACACACACACACACCACACACACACACACAGCATAACAAACACACACACACACACACACACACACACACACACACACCACACACACACACACACACAGTCAGTCCATTGCAACACACACACACACACACACACACCACACACACACACACACACACACAGAGTCACGTTACCATTGCAACACACACACACACACACACACACACACACACACACACACACACACACACACACAAACACACAGAGTCACGTTACCATTGCAACACACACACACAGTCACGTTACCATTGCAACACACACACACACACACAACACACACACACACACACAGTCATACATGCACACACACACACACACACACACCACACACCACACACACACACACACACACACAGTCACGTTACCACTGCAACACACACACAGTCACGTTACCATTGCAACACACACAACACACAGAATCACGTTACCATTGCAACACACACACAGTCACGTTACCATTGCAACACACACACAGTCACGTTACCATTGCAACACACAAACACACAGTCACGTTATCACTGCAATACAGTCATGTTACCGCTGCATCACACACAGCCACGTTACCACTGCATCACACATATACACACAGTCACGTTACAACACACAGTCACGTTACCACTGCAAAACACACAGTCACACAACGCCTGCAACACAGTCAAAGCACGCCTGCAACAGATACATGCCTAGCGTGCGCGTGTGTGTGCGTGCGTGCGTGCGTGCGTGTGTGTGTGTGAATAGCCACACCGCACAAGACTGTGCGCTGTATACATACTTTACATATTATTATACAGTGACGTCACGCCTGCAAAACAGTTACGTAACGCCTTAAACACACAATGACGTCACTATAACTTCGTTAAGCGAGGAGGAAGCACACCAAAACAAACAAACAAACAAAAGTTTTAAGACCGAACTCCTCCCTTCCACCCATGACAAACAAAACTAACAGCAAAAAAATAACCAACTAATGTAGCACGTAAGGTGTTTTTGTTTGTGTGTGTGTGTGTGTGTGTGTGTGTGTGTGTGTGTGTGTGTGTGTGTGTGTGTGCTGTTTCTATTTCAGCCTAACACCCACCCGCACCCCTACCCCCATAATAATGAGGTAAGTGTGCTCCCTGGGTGTCGTGACGTCGCATGCTGATCGACAGAAATCGACATGGAAATGAAAAAGGCTCAGAGCTGAACAAATAAATTGCTGCAAAATCCCTCTACATTTCGAATCAATACAAACAGCTATCTGTCGGCATGAATATTCATGAGCAAGCCGGGCCTGCGGCTGCATACGTGATGAGGCGGCGTGGGGCTCCCTGGACGCGCCGCATGTGTGACTACACTGCTTCCAACTTATTACAAGTCGGGCAGACGCCAGGAGCTTTTTATTCCATTGTTCAGCCTGATGGGTCAACGACTTGCTCCCTGAAACCATACCCTTTCTGGTCTGTTTTTCTTCTGTGTGTGTGTGTGTGTGTGTGTGTGTGTGTGTGTGTGTGTGTGTGTGTGTGTGTGTGTGTGTGTGTGTGTGTGTGTTGACCGTGGTACTAAAGGTTCCATTGTTCAACGACGCCACTGGCTCCTACGTCAAGTGAAAACCTGCAGTCTAAGGCGAGTGGTGATTGGTTACCTAAAAACCTGTACGTCGCGTAAGCGTAAATGTGACACGTCACGCGCATCACCTGTACAACTTGCTCCTCTCAGTGCGTAACAAAGTCCTGCTTTTGTCTCAGTTACGTTGATGCCGTTGTTCGTTTCCTTAATGAGGTTCTCCCAGCAAAATGCCCTGACAACCTCTGACGCCGCAAAGGCCATCTGGCAATCGCGACCCTACAGCCGGAGGTGCACAGGGGGCGTGCAAGCATATGGCCCACACACGCCCACAGAGAAGGGCAGTGGACCCGACTACATGGGGAACAGCCCAAGACTAACAGGACACGGCCCAAGACCCAAAGAGGAACAGCCCAAGACCAAAAGTGGACACAGCCCAAGACCAAAATAGGAAACAGCCCAAGACTAAAAGAGGACACAGCCCAAGACTAAAAGAGGACACAGCCCAAGACCAAAATAGGAAACAGCCCAAGACCAAAAGAGGACACAGCCCAAGACTAAGAGGACACAGCCCAATCCCAAAAGAGGACACAGCCCAATCCCAAAAGAGGACACAGCCCAAGCCCAAAAGAGGACACAGCCCAAGCCCAAAAGAGGACACAGCCCAAGCCCAAAAGAGGAACAGCCCAAGCCCAAAAGAGGAAAAACAACCAATGCCCAAAGGAGGAAACAGCCCATGTCCAAAAGCAGGAGCACAGCTCAAGCCAAAGAGAGAAAGAACAGCTGAAGCCCCCCCCCCCCCCCCCCCCGAAAAAAGAGAACTCAAGCCCCCCCCCCCCCCCCCCCACCCCACCCCCCTCCCCAAGGACGCACTGTTCAAGGACGAAACACCGGCCAAGGCGAACGATAGGAAGACGAGTGGTGGATAGGAAGACGAGTGGTGCGCGACAAAACCGAGGCCAAGACTCCACCACCCGTGGACAGGAGGGTGGCTCATGAAGTTCTCTGCCTGAAGTGCTGTACTCCGTTCTCCGCCTGCACGCAGACCACGTGGTCACCAAAGCCGCCCCCAGTGACAGCAGCTGTGACCGTCGCATCGCCGGCTGACGTCATCGCCCTACGTGCAACGAGCAAACGACACCTACTATCGCAACAAACACAAGTCACGAGTGAGAAATATAACACAGATGTGACACGGGCCCCTCCCCCCCCCCCCCCCCCCACCCCCAAGCTTATTGCGAGCGGGCGGGGGGAGGGGGGGGGGGGGGGGGGGGCATTAGGCTGGAATCACTGGTAGCAGCAGGAATGACTGCTACACGATCTAAAGTACCAATCTGTACCATACCAAGTACATGCATAGCAGGTTATTCCAAGACTCGTCTGTGCTGACAGCAGTGCAGCAGATCAGTCAGTCAATCAATCACCAATGAAGCGCACGTGAAACCCGATGGAACAGCCAAACTCCTGCTGCATTTGGACACCGAGCCCTTCCCTCCCCTCTCCGCCGCCTCGCTCTCTTTCCTGTTCCTCTCTGCCGCCTCGCTCTCTTTCCTGTTCCTCTCTGCCGCCTCGCTCTCTTTTCCTGTTCCTTTCTGCCGCCTCGCTCTCTGTTCCTGTTCCTCTCTGCCGCCTCGCTCTCTTTCCTGTTCCTATCTGCCGCCTCGCTCTCTGTTCCTGTTCCTATCTGCCGCCTCGCTCTCTGTTCCTGTTCCTATCTGCCGCCTCGCTCTCTGTTCCTGTTCCTATCTGCCGCCTCGCTGGGTTGTCTCTCTGTTCTCTTTGCCGCTACCCCACTCCAGTGGCAAGGGGACGCACACAGATACAAGTAGGGTATGGCTGTGTGTGTGTGTGTGTGTGTGTGTGTGTGTGTGTGTGTGTGTGTTGTGTGTGTGTGTGTGTGTGTGTGTGTGTGTGTGTGTGTGTGTGTGTGCGTGGGTGCGTGCTCGCGTGTGCGTGTGAGTATATATGTGTGGTGTGTGCATCCATGTGTGTGGTACATGTATGTCCGTCTGTGTGTGTATGTGCATGCATGCGTGTGTGTGTGTGTGTATGTGTGTGTGTGTGTGTGTGTGTGTGTGTGTGTGTGTGTGTGGTGTGTGTGTGTGTGTGTGTGTGTGTGTGTGTGTGTGTGTGTGTGTGTGTGTGTGTGTGTGTGTGTAAGAGACAGAGAGAGAGAGAGTCAGTCCAAGTATGCGCGGTCACAGTGTCGGTGGCCAGGAAGTGTTGTATCCACTCGGAGCGTCCCCGGCTCCTGTTTGCATTGTCTGGCACGGGCCTGAGTCTACATGGCCCACCTCCCGCAACTCCGCCTCCTCAAGGCCCCATAATCCCGCTGCCTCTTTGGCCGCCATGACCCGTCCCGGTCCCTGCATACTGATGTCTCCTTCCTCCTCTTCTCCCTCCCCTCTTCAGCAGCCCCCCCCCCTCCTCCTCCTCCCCCCTCCTCTTCCCCGCCCAGCATCCTTTTTTGTGTGTGTGTGTGTCTTAGACTGAGTCAGTAACGGTGCTTCCGCCTGAGTGTCGCCAACTTGGAAGTAGCGGAGCAAGGTGTCTGCCGGCACCGGCAAATCAGGACAGTAACAGAAGTGACTTGTTGTGGGAGATTTAAAATAAGGACATTGTCTCAGCTCTCTCTTGCAAGCTTTAAACTGTAAATCATTTTTAACCCATAGATCTATGTTACATAATTAGCTTCTTTCAGCCGATTGTCCAGCTGCATACGCTAAAAGAAAAAAAAGTACGAGCAGACCTCGCCCCCGGCACACACATTCTGCCTCATTGCTGACACTGACGGCTGAGATGGGTCTAGCTGCAAAGGCTAAAATGCATGAGCAGACCTCGCCCCCGGCACACACATTCTGCCTCATTGCTGACACTGACGGCTGAGATGGGTCTAGCTGCAAAGGCTAAAATGCATGAGCAGACCTCGCCCCCGGCACACACATTCTGCCTCATTGCTGACACTGACGGCTGAGATGGGTCTAGCTGCAAAGGCTAAAATGCATGAGAAGACCTCACCCCCGGCACACACATTCTGCCTCATTGCTGACACTGACGGCTGAGATGGGTCTAGCTGCAAAGGCTAAAATGCCTGAGCAGACCTCACCCCCGGCACACACATTCTGCCTCATTGCTGACACTGACGGCTGAGATGGGTCTAGCTGCAAAGGCTAAAATGCATGAGAAGACCTCACCCCCGGCACACACATTCTGCCTCATTGCTGACACTGACGGCTGAGATGGGTCTAGCTGCAAAGGCTAAAATGCATGAGAAGACCTCACCCCCGGCACACACATTCTGCCTCATTGCTGACACTGACGGCTGAGATGGGTCTAGCTGCAAAGGCTAAAATGCATGAGAAGACCTCACCCCCGGCACACACATTCTGCCTCCATGCCGACACTGAGATGGGTCTAGCTGCAAAGGCTAAAATGCATGAGCAGACCTCACCCCCGGCACACACATTCTGTCTCCATGCCGACACTGAGATGGGTCTAGCTGCAAAGGCTAAAATGCATGAGAAGACCTCACCCCCGGCACACACATTCTGCCTCCATGCCGACACTGAGATGGGTCTAGCTGCAAAGGCTAAAATGCATGAGCAGACCTCACCCCCGGCACACACATTCTGTCTCCATGCCGACACTGACGGAGATGCACGAGCCGATAGAAAGTTGGCTGGCTCGTGGACACGGCCGTGTGTGGGCTGGGTCTAGCTGCCCACGCTATAACCCGGCGCCGGTTCTTGGATCTGCAGGACGTCAGCCTGGATCCTGCTGCGACCTTGCACCGAGGCAGCAGTTGAGCTGCCAGATGAGTGCAGCCATCGCTGTGGCCACACTCATCCTCCTCAACATGCAGCTGTCCCACTGGCCTCGGCCTTGGTATAACCCTCTGTGGCTGACTGGGCACCAAGCATCAGCTAAGTTAGTAAACATGGTGCTTAACGTCCACAGAAACCATAAGGCTTATCAGGGAAGGGGGAAAGGGGGGGGGGGGTATGGAGGTGGGGGGTGGGGGGGTGGGGGGTTATATACCTATCGCTACACTGTCACCACCAGAATGACTTCTGCATTAGGGTGAGCTGCGATGAGAGCCATTTTAATGTTTCATAATTGTGAGGGACAAAGTGACAAGAGAGTGTCCACAGACCACAACTTGTGAAGAGAAAGGGGGATCTTTCAACAGCTTTTTCCCAGAGAACGGATTTCAGGTGGGATGAGATCTAAACACACAAACGGTTGTTTGATCTTGTTTTAGAATGCTAGCAGTCAACCCTGTTTCAGATTTAGTTTTTGGTTTGTTTGGTCATGTGATCTCAAAGCAGAAAGAACACCAACACACCTCCCAGAGAGCAAGACAAAAAGAGAATGGGGGAGGGGGGGTAAAAGACAGAAAGGGGGGGGGGGTAAAAGACAGAAGGGGGTGGGGGGAGGGGGAGGAGGAGGTGACGAGCTCGGCGCAGGTCGCCTGTAAAGTGTCGGCGAGGAAGCACGCAACCAAAGGCCTACGTTAACACTGGGAGCTGTACAGCAGTGTTCAAAAGCACGGTGTCCAGGAATGCGCAGTCAACTTCTCCCCTGTGCCTCTTTTCACGGTGCCTGTGAAAGTCAGTCCGCACCAACCTACGACTGACTCCCCAACCCAAGAGCAAAGCGTGGCGGATGGAACTGTGTTCAACGTGCCGCTTGCGCGATGAAGCGTGACTGGGCAGGACCAGAAACGGAGTCCCACGTCAAACGTGAGGCCTCGGTCAGCTGCAGCGAAGCACCCGACTAGCGACCAGCTCAAACTAGCGACCAGTTAGCGACCAGCTCAAACTAGCGACCAGCTAGCGACCAGCTCAAACTAGCGACCATCAACAGCTCAAACTAGCGACCACCAACAGTTCAAACTAGCGACCAGCTAACCAACAGCTCAAACTAGCGACCACCAACAGCTCAAACTAGCGACCAGCTAGCCAACAGCTCAAACTAGCAACCAGCTAGCCAACAGCTCAAACTAGCGACCAGCTAGCCAACTGCTCAAACTAGCGACCACCAACAGCTCAAACTAGCGACCAGCTGGCCAACAGCTCAAACTAGCGACCAGCTAGCCAACAGCTCAAACTAGCGACCACCAACAGCTCAAACTAGCGACCAGCTGGCCAACAGCTCAAACTAGCGACCAGCTAGCCAACAGCTCAAACTAGCGACCACCAACAGCTCAAACAAGCGACCAGCTAGCCAACAGCTCAAACTAGTGACCAGCTAGCCAACAGCTCAAACTAGCGACCACCAACATCTCAAACTAGTGACCAGCTAGCCAACAGCTCAAACTAGCGACCAGCTACCAATAGCTCAAACTACACCACCAACAGCTCAAACTAGCGACCAGCTAGCCAACAGCTCAAACTAGCGACAGCTAGCCAACAGCTCAAACTAGCGACCACCATCTCAAACTGTGACCAGTAGCCAACAGCTCAAACTAGCGACCAGCTAACCAATAGCTCAAACTAGGGACCAGCTAGCCAACAGCTCAAACTAGCGACCACCAACAGATCAAACTAGCGACCAGCTAGCCAACAGCTCAAGGAGAGAGAGAGAGAGAGAGAGAGAGAGAGAGAGAGAGAGAGAGAGAGAGAGAGAGAGAGAGAGAGAGAGAGAGAGAGAGAGATGAAAGAAAGACGAGCAGTGATGGAAGGAACCGAAACCAACCTTGGGTATTGTCTCCCCTGCCCTAGGTGCGAGTTACGTACGCCATTCACGATGCAGTGCTAGTGTAACGTCTATTCTTTGCTCATCCAACCAACCAACCAACGAATACCGCGGGGCCCTGCTGGTTTTCCCACATGAACTCTGTGTGTGTGTGTGTGTGTGTGTGTGTGTATGTGTGTGTGTGTGTATGTGTGTGTGTGTGTATGTGTGTGTGTGTTGTACCTCTTTCCCAAGAGCACGGCTTTGACACCAGAGACCAAGCAAGACGCCAGGGAGAAGTCTGCCAAGGGCCGGCCGCTGGCCCCACCCTGGCCGGCACGCGACCCGTGGCCTAGCGAGGACGGGCCCAGCCCCCGAAGGGCCGAGCCACAAGTGGCCAGTGTCAGTCTCAAGCCCCACCCCCTATTCTCGGCACGTGCGGATTAACTGTCCTCTTATCAAAGCCCATCTGCTTTATTCAGCTCAGCTCCTCTCAAGGATTACTCATCGCCGCTGCCCGTGCCTGGGCAAGGCTCATCAAACTGCTGATTGCTCTCGCCCTAGTCGCTGCACGTGCAGCTCGCGACGAGACCTGGCGGCAACAGACAGGGGCCTGTGTGCTCGGAAACGTCAAGATCCCCTCGTAACGGCGGTGGGGTGGGGGTGGGGGGTAATGGGGGCGAGGGTGAAGGGGTGGGGGGTGGGGGGTCCTTCTACAGTACGTCCTTGGGGCGCGGCTGGATGGAGGCTTCCTCAAAGAGCGCTTCGCTGTCAGTACACCGTCCCAGTGTGAACGGAGTGTGGTAACTAGGGCAGCGGACTTCGCTTCAAAACATGCACAGCTGACCTAACCGAGGGGAAGAAACGACTGACGTTTTTGAAGTTGTGTGTGTGTGTGTGTGTGTGTGTGAAGGCCGACTTCGTCGTCACTATCTTCGGTCTGCCACAGAGTCACCAGCCCTCTCATTTGACAATCTTCCCGATTAGAATGGAACAAGAAGCCGCCGGAATCAAACGGACCGCAGAAGACACCACAAAAGCTGCAACAAAGTAATTATACCCCCCCCCCCCCCACCCCACCCCCACCCATCAGATCCTCTCCCATCCCTCCGAGAAATGGGGAGGGCAAGGTATTCTCCTGGCACAAGAACTGATGGAACACTAAATGACACTGGGGCGGTCCAGGGAGCCCATAAAAAAGACCTAACTGCGCTCTTATGATAACAAGGGAGGGCGCGCCTTAATGAGGGCCGGCATGCAACGGCGCCATTCTGGCCTGCGGGCTGCACGCCACTTGGCCCAGCAAAGCAAACAGCAAGGCAGCAACAACAAACGACGCCTCCCTGCATGCAGGCCTCGATTCCCACGTGGCACGACACGACTGGCGGACCAGGAGAGGCCCTCACTGCAGGCAGGTCGGCTTGCTGGTCATCAACACCCCCCTCCGCCCGCCTCACCTTCACTGACGTTAGGTCGGCTTGCTGGTCATCAACACCCCCCTCCGCCCGCCTCACCTTCACTGACGTTAGGTCGGCTTGCTGGTCATCAACACCCCCCTCCGCCCGCCTCACCTTCACTGACGTTAGGTCGGCTTGCTGGTCATCAACACCCCCCCCCCCCCTCACCTTCACTGACGTCAGGTCGGCTTGCTGGTCATCAACACCCCCTCACCTTCACTGACGTAGGTCGGCTTGCTGGTATCAACACCCCCCCCCCCCTCACCTTCACTGACGTCAGGTCGGCTTGCTGGTCATCAACACCCCCCTCCGCCCTCCTCACCTTCACTGACGTCAGGTCGGCTTGCTGGTCATCAACAACCCCCCCCCCCCCCCCCCCCCCCACCTCAACTTCACTGACGTCTTCACCGCCAACGCACTCTCTCTCCGGCGTCACTTGGACTATTTGCAATCACAGTAGTCTTCTTCCCACGTCATGTCCACACGAGGCAGGTGTACACGACAAAGGGCGAAGGGTTGAAGGGGCAGGTATGAGGGGCGAAGGGCTGATGGGGCGGGTATGAGGGGCAAAGGGTGGAAGGGGATGGTATGAGGGGCAAAGGGCTGAAGGGGCAGGTATGTGGGGCGAAGGGCTGATGGGGCAGGTATGAGGGGCGAAGGGATGTAAGGCAGGTATGAGGGGCGAAGGGTTGAAGGGGAAGGTATGAGGGGCAAAGGGCTGAAGGGGCAGGTATGAGGGGCAAAGGGCCGAAGGGGCAGGTATGAGGGGCGAAGGGATATAGGACAGGTATGAGGGGCGAAGGGATGTAAGGCAGGTATGAGGGGCGAAGGGTTGAAGGGGAAGGTATGAGGGGCAAAGGGCTGAAGGGGCAGGTATGAGGGGCAAAGGGCTGAAGGGGCAGGTATGAGGGGCAAAGGGCTGAAGGGGCAGGTATGAGGGGCGAAGGGATATAGGACAGGTATGAGGGGCGAAGGGTTGAAGGGGTAGGTATGAGGGGCGAAGGTGAAGAGTTCGAGAGAAAGGTGGGTGGGGTCAGTTTGTTCGTTGATAGCACTGAAGTTGTTTTTTAAGTCTAGATCTCAGTCTTGCTGAACTGGAGTTGTTTTCAAACCTTCTTCAGATTACTTTAATCGTTTATCTGCCCACAAAATACTGAACTCGTCACGACGCTGGCGTCGGAAGTAGCAAGTATGCACTAGACACGCTGTTGAGAGTAACGAGTTACAGTTTTTGGAACACCTTCAGGACTATCAACGAACACCACGTTTAAAATTCCTCAAATTCAGCCAATCAGGACTCGAGCCAGCAGACTCAGCAGAATCCGACCAGTCAGGACGCGAATCAAAATACTTCTTGGAATTCAGTTTTCAGAGTGCACCCAACGGGAATGCCGGGCTGTCAATCACCCCTGCAGCCTCGACCAATCAAAACGTCACAAACAATACTTGGCGCGAAAAACCCGAGGAGAGGTCGGTGTGTTTAGGCACAAGCTAAACCCTAGCAACAGAGCGAAACATTGGTGGATTCCGAACAAAACCTTCAGATCAAGTAATGGGGCATAGCTTCACTGATGGCGAGAAACGGCTGCAGTCCAGTGAAGCAAACTGCATTGCGGTTGATATGAACGTTGTAACTGCCATCCTGCCATCTGTCGTGCTGTCCCCCAGTCAACACGGTGCCGTAAGGCAGCCCCACGGTAAGCCTGTGGGAATTACGTATGGGGGCGGAGCTCACAGCTCATGCTCAGCCAGTCAACCAGTCAGCCAGTCAACCAATCAACCAGCCAGCTAGTCAGCCAGCCAGCCAACCCTCAATCAGTCAGGACCCGGACAACCCACCGACTGGCTGTCAGTCTGAAGGGCGCCAAGCCCCTGGAGTGAGCAAGCTGGCGGCTCCCTGGAAGCGCCAAGCAGTAGGTTGTGGCCACAGCAGCACAGCGTGTTTCGTGACGACAATTACTGTCTGGGCCCAAGTTGTCACTGAAGAGGGCTGGAAGCCCCAGTGGCCTTTCTCAAGTCGCGTGCAGTCACGCCATGCGGCCATTACCTTTCCTCCAATCACCGTCCGCACCCCGGCACGCGCAACGGGCAATGGGCAGACAACACGCAATGCCGGCATTACCTCCCCTCCTCTAATGAAGCAGGAGGGGCAAAAACTTGGAAAGTGGTGGTGGTGGTGGTAGTGGTGGTTGAGGGGGGGGGGCCTGGGGGCTGGGTGAAACGAACATACAAAATGTAGCGAAAAGAAAGGATAAAAGTTGAATGCGTCAGATGCTTCTTTCTGGGCGGCGAGCTAGGGGCGGGGGGAAGTGCGTAATAAGGACACGCACGCACGCTTTGCAGCCAGCGACTCAAAGTCAAATCAAAGTGGAAGTGCCGCGGTTATAGAAAGAAAGGGAAAAAATATGTTTAAAAAAAAGAAGAAGAAAAAAAGGCAAAAACGCGTTCGCAACAAGTTACAATAACCACGGTACAAAAACAAGATAATGAGTAACAGTAACCTTGCAGCACCAAAATAACCTCACATGAAACAACATGAAGAAAAACGACGCCGTACTAAGCGTACTTTGACCGTCGTGGCCACAGCCTGGCCATCACAAGACCAGTCAGGCGGCGAAGGACAAACGATTATCACGAGCTGACCGTCACAACGCCGGTGGTGACACACGGCGCTATCATCACACGACAGCGCAGTCTGGCGGAGAACCACCCGAGCCGCTGTTGCCAATCGCTGTCTTCCTACTCACCTCCACATCCAGATACATACATCCATACAATTATACACGCGTAATGCACGCCAGCTGTGCACGCTGCCCCACTGCCCCACAAAGCTCTCCGCTTTAGGTTCAGTGTCAGGTGCGTGTGGCTGGACTGTGACCGGCCCACAGGTGGATGAGAAAAGTGGGGCTGGTACCCACCGGCTCTCCGTCACCAGCCCTGGCGACTTGCGTCACACGTCACACCCCGCGTCTCGCTCAGCACCTGACACTCGCAATACAAGGGCAACGACAACAGGCCATATAGTTTACACGTCACACCCCACGTCTCGCTCAGCGCTTTACACTCACAATACAAGGGCAACGACAACAGGCCGTAACTACACGTAACGGAAACATTCACATTCAGATCCAAATACATGCGCGTGCGTTTGGGCACGCACGCACGCACGCACGCACAGGCGCGCGCCGCACGCGCACGCACATGCGCATTCATTTTCGTCCATCGGCGATGTGCTAATTGGCTGAGTCGTAACTTGCTTCAGCCTTTGAAGAAATAAATATTGTCACTGTCATCGTAATCCTCGT